>CM067475.1:37078662-37097491 GCA_034552555.1 Semaprochilodus insignis | reverse complement strand
TATACTGTAAATTTGAGTTTTTCTAATATGTTGAACTTAGCAAATAGATAAAACATTGTGCACTAAAATTTCCAGAGGCTTGTTCCCAGTAGTGGATGTGCTAATTCATTTTTGATTTCAACAAAATAATTTGGTTAAGGGTGTTCACATTTTTAAATATGAGTAGAGTGTAGGAATAAAAATCCCCAACCCCAATTTTGGACCAGACGTTTGATGCTTTAGGCGTAATGTTATAAGATTCCATCACTTGGTGGCCACTGTAGCCTAGGAGCGAAACTAAAACAACGAATTTCAGACATTCATAATTTTTGGGGTTAGATGAATTTTTTTGTTGCTGAGACTTTAACATTTGTTTACACTTTTTTGCAGCTCAGACTACATGGAGCAGTTTGAGAACAGAAACCTGAAAGCCTTCTCAGCGGAGCCTCTGCTGGTCTACCCCACCCACTACACAGGCGAGCCAGGCTATATCAGCGACACGGAGACATCCACAGTGTGGGACAACGAGAGTGTACGCACAGACTGGGACAGGAAACGCTCACGCAAAACCCACGAACAGGCCGAGATCAGCACCGAGGCGCAGAACTCGGATGTGCTGCAGTCTCCCCTGGACAGCACGGCGCGTGACGAGCTATGACCTGCACTGTTTGGACCCTCCAGATGCGGAGCAGTGCATGATTCACTTTTGGGATGGAGCAATCACACCTATTTTTTATAAAGGTCTTGGGACATGCCACACTATTTGTGCCTTTTGACTGACCAAAGAATGATTTAGTCTTCAGAATGTTTAGTTGTTTCTTTTTCTTCTCTTTGTAAGGGTGTAAAGGTATACTTGATTCATTTTGATTATGATTCTTTAGAAAACAATTGAGTATTTCATGAAAGCTTCAAATTTCACCATGATTCAGTTTGATCGTTTTTGTGAGATTCAGATACATTTTTATGTCTCGAATATCAAAATCTGACTTGAGGAACTATTTACACCATTTTGGCCAACAATGAGTGGATGCAGTACTATGCAAAAATATGAGACAACTCTATATTTAATTTCCAGTCAAAACTACCAATAGGTTCTGAGAGCAGCAGCGTTCGTGTATGTTCGATTTGATTTGATTGATGTTTGATTGGTTTGATTTTCTTTTTCGTCTCTTACCCTTTCTCAGAAACAACTTCTTGTCATTCACGCATTCTTTCAGACAACCCGCAACGCTGAGTTGTCCTCCCACAGTTTTGGAAAGGGGTGGAAAATGTCCTAATATTTAATCGTTATCGTAATAATTTACATGTCTCAATACGACTTTCTGAGCATGTCCTTGGTACGTAAAGAACATTGGTCAACGAGATGTTTCATTAGATGGTGAGAATAATTGGATTTAGTGCAGTGCAGTTTGTAAAATATTTAACAACAAACCTTTTAGTAGTTATTTTATTATTATTAATAGCTTTTAATAGTATGTGTGGCACTACAGGATCTAAATTGTTTTATCCAACTTAACTATCAGAAAAGCTAAATATGGTGATGCCATATCGCCCACCTCTAGTTTTAGAAAGTCTTCATCACTTATTTTCCTTAGCCTTTCCTATGGCTCATGCAAGTGGATTGCCTTATGTCTAATATGCTTTAAATATCTCTTGAAAAATTCAAAACCTTAAGAGCCATTTTGTCAGTACATATTGAACTGTGAAGATGGTCTCAGACTTTTGCACAGTACTGTATATTGTCAAATACTGTAATTATTGAATTATGATGAATTGAACATTCCAAAATCAATGCAGATTAATCACCTTCAGTTGCATTTTTACACTCCTAGCTCTAACCTCTGTACCCTTTTCCTCTGTAGACTGTCGTTTATCCCTGTGAATAGCAGTATCAGTGTAAGCACTCCATTTCCTGTGACTGAAGCTTTTGCAGGCTGCTGTGATCCCCATCCTAATGTCCATGAGGAAAGGGTGAGAGATTTGTTTACATAAACTACATGTCCAAAAGTTTGTAGACACCTGCTTATTTCATGCTTCTTCTAAACTCAAGGGTACTAATAAGGAGTTTGCTGCAGTAACAGCCTCTACACTTTTAGGTTGATACTGTTAGAACGTTGCTGTGAGGACTTGATTGCATTCAGTGACAGCAGCTTCAGTAAGGTTACCTATGGAGTTTAAACAAACTGTGCATGTGCAGTTGAACTCTTGGGTCAGAATTCACTGATTAGAAGGGGTGTTTGGATACTTTTGGACATAGTCTGTAGCCGTATTGTGCTATCTGAGCTATTGCCACTATTAGTGATGAAAAAGCAGCCATTTTTTTGTGCATGACGATAAAACATCGGTTTCTGTTATGTTGTCCAAGCATATGTGAGGTTGGGGGTCCCAGCCGGGGCATCTTCACATTCTTTCTTCAACCCCGTCCGCTGCCAGTGGCTCATTCATTCAGAGTTTGTGGTTGTACAGCTATATCATCACAGAAGCCACACAGATTCCACTTGGCCACAAAATCTTTGACTGGATAGTTACACATGCAGTTTTGAAGTATGCGATGGTGGAGGACCCCTAAGGTTGGCCTTTTGTTGATATTCAGGCTCATATATGTGCTACACTGACAATCCTAATGCATTGAGTTTACTTGACTGAAACGTGTGCCAAAATATTTCACTGCTGCCAAAACCTTGTATCTCCATTTTTGTAATTTTTCAGTTCTTGACAGTTTTAAAATGGCTGCTGTTCTTTACAGTATTTCTATGGACCGAAGGAAATGGCCCGCAACTGGTGGGGGGAGTCTGGTTCTCTGGACTTATATTAGAAGTGAAGTGATCATTATGGAGATACTAGGTTTTGTTTCGACCACTGCGATGTATTAACCTTTTAGTATGGGGGGCCATTATAATGCCTCTATAATGTGCTTATTAAGCCTTACCACGCCAGTAGTTGTTACATAACTGTTTGTTTATTACCTATTTATTAAGCAATAACAAAGGTGAATGAAACAATGTTTGTCTATTATGTATAATAATACTTCATAATATTTAATATTTAATAATATATATGGTATAACATTTGCATAAAATCATTTTTCATGTGTCTATTAATATGCCCTTATTAAGCCTAATGGCTGGCATTGCTGCATTGTTAAGCAGTAACTAGGGTAAATTCAGAAGTTTCTAGTGCACTTGTAATAGCCTTATTAAGTTTACATATTAACTAACGTATTGTGATTTTGATTCACATGCACTACAGGCGATAGTTTGAATTTTTTTTTTTTTTTTTCTCAACAACTACAGATTTGTGGAGGCTTAATAAAGCCATTATAATGTCCCCCTGTACTCAAAGGTTACTCAGTCAACACAATTATGTCTTTCAGTTTTCTTTGGTAATAACTGTGTTGGTTTAATGTATGTTGTCCATATAGAAATTCTATAATTCAAATGCATCAGCATAGCACTGTCTCTCAAAAAGCACAAAACAAATAGCGAGTTGTCACCACTTGTGTACCAAGAGTGCCTTCAAAATGTAAAGTGAAATACACTTATAACTGACGTAAGACATTGTTGCGTGTCCTTGCAAGTAGGCCCTCCTACCCCAGTGTTCACAGATTTGTGAGAGCTGTAAATTTGCAGATGTTTAGATCAAGGGTGTGCTTTATTGTGGTAGAAGTCTTGTATGGCATTTTGTTGAGTGATAGTTTGCAATATCCTCACATTTACAGTTGTAATAACACAGTGTGAAAGCTAAAACTTACTGGGCCTTTATTTGTCCTCCTGCGCCGGCCTGATGGTTGTCATACCCTCTCTTTAGGGCCACTTTGATTGGCCTACAATTGAGCTAAATGAGCCCTGCTACAGGTTAAGCTATCATTTCTGTACTGTATGTGTAGTGGTGTGTGTGGGAACATGAAGCTGCTTAACCACACAACAAAAGAATATCTGTCCTCCAGCAATAGTATACACACTGCATTTCCAAAGACTCGGTGGCTATTAGTGTGCAGGATACGTAAACTTACAACAACTGACTGTTCGTTGGATGTGCAACATAGTAACACGGTAAATGAGAGACCGTAAATTTGGAGAGGCATTTTCTTTACTCACTGACTGACGAACTTTGTTGAAAGGACTGGCTCTTGCCACAAAGCTGCTGAGACGAGAGGGAACCATTAGGTTGGCTGAAGTCATGTCCTTTATTTGGTTGAAATATTATTGTAAAGGGAAGTAGTGTGACGCGGTTCCACCTTAAAAGGCCCTGCAGTTACAATATGCACAGTTAAATGGAACCCTGACTTTGAAGATTTATAGGTCCCGGTAATGTGTACATGTGCAGTACTATTCAAATGTACTGTACTAATCAAACAAAATAATTTATCAATAAAAATAGACAAAATCATTTTACTAGTAGGGTAGTAACAACATTGATCTGAAGCACCAAAGCTGTTTTAGCAGTAACAGCACTCTTTGCAAACAATGTTATGTTAAACCTTGAACGCCAGAGACACCTGTATGTTAAACACATACGAAGGTTGGATGGAAGGTTGTGCTGTTTTATGTCGTTCTAGAAGTTCAAGAAAGATTTTGATTAAACTACAGTAGCAAGAACGACAAAGTTGTCATAAAATATGGCCTGGTCTTCATCTCAGGTACAATAAAAAGCATACAAGCAGTTCAATCCAGTAAGACAAAAAGTACTGTATTCTTTTCCACATTGAATATGTTATTCAAACATTCACGGTGTAGATTGGAAATAAGCATGTGGGCCACTGAGCTATAATGACTTCAACAAAAGCTAACTGGAGACAGGAGTTAGCAAACCTGGAGTTCGATGAATGAAATGCGATTTGGTTAGTGCCGCTGTGACTTACATAAACCATTTAATCATGTAACGTTTGTTATTCAGGAGGAGCATCTGCTGAGGTAAACCACACCTCGCAAAAAAGAGAAACGTGTGATCAGTAACTGTTGTTTAGGTGTTCTTCAGTCTACAGACAAGTCCACAACTCCAGACGATTCAGTACTGTGACTACTGTCTCTAGAAGTGGGTGCCCAGCCAAGATCACTCCAAAGACACAACAGACAGTGCTCAACGAAGTAAAAAAAAAGAATCCTACAGTAACAGTTAAAGACTTGAAGAAGCCATTAGAACTGGTTAATATCTCAGTTTGTGATCCAGCCATACGAAACACACTGAAGGTGGAAGCTGCTGCTCTCCAGTAAGTCTGCTAAAGAGGACCTAACCTAATAGGCTGCGGAATGACCACCAGAGAGCCATTCACAGAAAGACATCTGAAGAACATGCCCAAGCTGAAGCAGACCTGTACGGAGGAATAGTCCAGTATAACTCTTGTGCAGCTCTGATCCCCAGCTATAGTGCCAAAGGAGGATTTTAAATCCAAGGGTTTACTTCTGTTTTCAACCAGCACTGTGAATTTTCAACCGGTGTGCAAAATAGTCATGAAAGATTAGAATTGCACACTTTTTGGTTTATGACTTACTGTCATGATCCTTTTTCTAAATAAGTTTAGTCAATCATTTTTAGTGTCAGTAACAACTTTTTCAACTACATCATTTTATATCAGGCCTAGTCATTTTTTTTAGTTGTTTATATTTGTCTTAGTTTGTTGTCTACAATTAAAGGCAACACATTAAAAATCTGTTTGAGTGGATAAAAACTGGTTTCACTGTGTACGCTGGACAGTAATCTGAGTGGTCCGAAGGTGGACCAGCAGTGGCAAGCAGTCAGTGGGGGAGATACAGGTGTTGGACAATGAAACTGAAACACCTGGTTTTAGACCACAATCATTTATTAGTATGGTGTAGGGCCTCCTTTTGCGGCCAATACAGCGTCAGTTCGTCTTGGGAATGACATATACAAGTCCTTTTTTGGATACAATCCGGGTTAGCACCCGAACATCCCTTTCAGACAGCTTCCTCTTGCGTCCACAGTTAATCCTGTTGGATGTGGTTCGTCCTTCTTGGTGGTATGCTGACATTACCCTGGATACCGTGGCTCTTGATACATCACAAAGACTTGCTGTCTTGGTCACAGATGCGCCAGCAAGACGTGCACCAACAATTTGTCCTCTTTTGAACTCTGGTATGTCACCCATAATGTTGTGTGCATTGCAATAGTTTGAGCAAAACTGTGCTCTTACCTGCTAACTGAACCTTCACACTCTGCTCTTACTGGTGCAATGTGCAATCAATGAAGATTGGCCACCAGGCTGGTCCAATTTAGCCATGAAACCTCCCACACTAAAATGACAGGTGTTTCAGTTTCATTGTCCAACCCCTGTATATGCTTGCTATATGGGATGTTCCACCCACACCCAGTGCAAACCAAAAAAGGGACAAACAAAGTGTGCAGAGACACAGATGAACTACAGTCTCTAATATAGAACTACAAAGTGAACATTCTACAAAGGTAGATTCGAGGTAAGTGTGTGTAATGAATTGGGTGGTCAGTGTACATACAGTATGCAGGACCACACTTTGCTCTCCAGACAGACTTGATTCTTTGTGACGTGGATTCCACAAGATGTTGGAAACATTCCTTTGAGATTCTGCTCCACCTTGACATGTTGCGTCATGCAGTTCCTGCATTTTTTCAGGTACTGTTTCATCTTTCAATCTTCCATTCTCACGTGGATTCATGCAGTTGGGGCTGAATTCTGACCCTACCATGTATGTACCTCAATAGAAACAGATTTTTTCAGTCTTCAAGCTGTCCAGTTTTGTCGAGTCTGTGCCCACTGCAGGCTCAGCTTTCTATTCCTGGCTGACAGAGCTGGAAATCAATGTGGTGTTCTGCTGTTGTAGCCCATCCCGCTCAAGGTTTGATGTGTAGTGCGTTCTCAGATGCTTTTCTGCACACAGCAATTGTATACAGTGGTTACTGACTTCTTATAGCCTTTCTGTCAGCTCCAACCAGCCTGTCCATTCTACCCCTGACATCTGTCATCAACAAGGGGTTGCTGTCTATAGATTTACTGATCACTGGACGTGGTTTTTTTTTTTCTTCTTTATTTTGCACAATTCTGTATACATTTTAGACTGTTGTGCATAAAAAATCACAATAGATCTGCACCTCAGAAATATTTGTAATATTCAAATTAGCCTGTCTGGCTCAAAAATCATGTCATGCTCAAAATCCCTAAGATCATGTTTTTCGCCATTCTCCTGGCTGATGTGATCACCTGCATCCGCTGGCCTATATCTGCATGACTTTATGCACTGTATTACTGCCACATAATTGGCTGTATAAGTGCATAGATGAGTATGATTGCATAATAAATTGTGTATTCCGTATAATCTATATAAAATAGATGATGTAATTTGGTATACATAAAGTAGCCTATATGTAAATCTTATTCCCTTGGGGCCCTTAGCTCAAGGGGCCCTAGGTAACTCCTCACCTTTGTCTACCACATGCCTATTTGAGATTACTTAATAACTTGACATGGTTTGAGGAAAATGTGTGATGATGTAGTCAAGCAGTTTGTACAGTGATACTGTGTGGCTGTAAATTTCTGTTGCTTGTTAGCTTTTAGTCCCATAGCGCCGGTGTAAAAGCAAAGGCGTAAACGGGTCATCAAAGCAGGGATTTGATTGAACTCAACCTTTTTCTCAGACATGTAATTCATACAGTAACCAGCAGAGGGCATGTGAACGTTAACATGGTGTTTAAACCATATAAGGCCTGCTTGTGCAAGGCCTCTCTGTCAGGTGTACTGTGGTAAATGGTTACTATGCCTGTGATGTACCTCGTCTTGGCAAATTCACATACATATGCAAACATGCGTATAAAATACAGACATCAGGAAAGCATGAAAATGAATACTGATGATTCACTGTGGTTAGGGAAATGAGATTTCCTGAGGAAAGGATCCCAGTAAGCAGTTGACTGTTGCTGTTATACATGCTAGTTCAGTTCTTGTCTTACACAAAGGGTTGTTTATCAGATCGGTGATAAAAATTCACACATAAACCACATATAGTTAACCACAGTTTATTAATAACCATGTAGGCCGCTACTTCTGCCTGTTCCTGCTGCAAATTGCCCTCAGTTGTTCTGTGCTCAGCACAAGTCTGGGGTGATGAGGTGTGTCTTAGAGTGACAGCGAGGCACACTTCCTCTTCACGCGATGGTGAAACCTCGCGTTGGCTAACCTCCTTTTTAGAGGAAGCACAGTGTGCTTATAACAAACGAGAGAAGCGCGAGAGAGAGAGCAAAGAAATGGTGGCAAGTCAGCCTTAGTGCCCGTCTGTATTACTTGAATGTTAGTGGAAATCTAAAGGCTGGCCTGGGGCTGCTGGGTCTGGGCTGAGTCCAGTCCAAATCTTCAGCATCTTCCCTAAAGTTGATGGAGTAGCCAGTGTCCGAAGATCCTCTCTGTTGTCTGCTGGTGCTTCTGGGGTACGAAACTAAATGGAGGAGGCAACAGAGACTGCACAGTTAAGACAACCTAAGGGTAAGCTGAATTCACCTGCCTGCTGTGATATGTTTTTATTATTGCACTCCATTATGTTGCTACATTTTTTGATTACATTTTCTTGTGGGTGCCTTTGTTCCTTTTCTCACTCTGTGTGTGTGTGTGTGTGTGTGTGTGTGTGTGTGTGTGTGTGTGTGTGTGCCTGTGTGTGCACAATGCAGCACTTCTCAGTCAGTGCATGATCAGGGAACTTCCTGTCTGGTACAGCATTTCAACTGTGCATCCTAGTTGCATCTAAGAATAGCTGCCACATGTTCGAAGAGGCATTATCTTAGTTATTTGACCATATATGCAGGGAAATTTAGTGTACATCTTTAAACTTACATCCATTAGGCTAGCCAATAAAGGGGCTCGATCGGAACAAAAATATGCGTACATATATTTTTCACATCCAAAATATATTTCAGTATGTATGTAATGGCAAACCACCAGTGGCAAACCACCAAAACAGGTAAAAACGTATGTACATGTGTTTCCTAAATTGTCCAAAATGTATGTAAATCTAAGTGATGGTTTAGCACCAAGATTTCAAGCCCAGAAAAAAACGTATGTTAATACAGAGTGACATAAAGTGGCAAAAGACTGGGTTTTTATTACTGCTAATAGTTCGGCGAGTAGAAGATGAACTGATCTCCACAAGAGGTGCCACCTTTCTTTAATATGCCAAATAAGATTACTGTTTTGTTTTTTGGGGTTTTTTTTTTCTTTCTTTCAAAATCACACAAAGAGAAAGACCCCAGAGCAAAGGTTTGGGCACCCTGCAGTTTCAGTACTTAGTAACACTTTGGCACACAGCTTGTATCACAGCTTGTAAATGTTTTTTGTAGCCAGTTTAATAAGTCTTTCAGTCTTTCAGTTCATGTTTGGGGGATATTTCCTTATATAGGGCTTCTGTGGGATGTTTGGGTTGACTTGCAGGCACTGCTAATTTGAGGTCTAGCCCCAGATTTTTCATGATGTTTAGGTCAGTGGGCAAACCTTTAGCTTGTATATTGTGGTTTTTGATGTGTTTGTGGTTTTATGATCATAGTCCTGTTGTAGAAGCCAACCTCTTTTTATCTTTTTCAGCTTTTTTACAGAGTGTGTGATGTTTGTTGTAGGATTTTCTAGATTCTAAACTGAATCCATTCTTTCTTCTACCAGTACTAGTTTCTTCTTGCCACATGCCCAAAGCACGATTGATGCACCCTTGCATTTAACATTTGGAGACGCGCTCTCTTAATGAAATTCTGCATCCTTTTTTCTCCACACGTACTTTTCCACACGTACTTCATCCTTTGCAAACCTCTGATGCTGATTTTTGCGATGAGAACACACCAAAAGTATTCTTTTGAGAATTTGTTCATGAAGATGCACCACCACTCCAGAATCCTATATTTTCTTAAGGTATTTTCTTTTGCAGTCAAACAGGGATTTTGATTTGCCTCTATCAATCCTTTCAGAAAGAATATCTTATTCTTTCAGACCTGAAGTTGACCTCCACCATTTTTACCATTTTTTTTAGGATCACTGTGAAATGTTCAAAAAACATCTTAAACAGGTGATATAATTATGCTTGGATATAAAAGAAGCATAGTCCTTTATGAGTAAGGATGGTCGAAGCTCACCACTGCGCAAAAAACAGCTTAAAAATACTGTTCGTCAGACAGAGGTTGCAAGGAGTTTAGGTATTTCACCTCTACATTGCATAATATCACCGAAAGATGCAAAGAATCCGGTGAGATCTCCGGCATTACAAAGAAAAGCTTGTAAACCACAAATGAATACCTGTAACCTTCAACCCCTCAGAAAGCACTGCATTAAACACGGACATGCCTCTGTGATTGTTCACATGGGCTCAGGAATACTTTAACAAACCTGTGTCAATGAACTCTGTTCGTTGCTGCATCTTCAAATTCAAGTTAACACTGTATAATACACAGTGGAAATCCTGTATCAACAGCATACAGAAACGCTGATGACTTTTCTGGACTTCTCTGAAATGGATTGGTGCATGGTGGAAATGTGTATTGTGGTCTGACACCTCTACCTTTCAGACTATTTATTGAAATAAGGGATGTCATGTTCTCTGGGCCAAGGAAGACAAGGACCATCCATGCCATTACCAGCACAAAGTTCCAAAGCCAAATTTCTTGTGTTAAGGGGGATATTATTGGGTAACCTGCGCATCTGTGAAGGCACCGTTAACACTGAACACATTTTGGAGCAACATATTCTGCCTTAAAAGCAGTTTAAAGGGAAGGTGATGTAATGCAGTGGTAAACACACTCCTGTCACAACTTTTTTGAAGCCCATTTTTAATATAATATCAGCATTTCACATTCTTTTTTTGGTAAATTGGAAGGTAGATGTTGGTTTTGTATAATGAAGGGGAAAAGTTTATTAAAGTCAAAGGAAAATAATAATAATAATAATAATAGTTGAAAATCTAGGAATTTCTAAAACTGTAATTGGAAAAACTGATTAAACGAGAAAGTGTCCTAACAACCACCTAGAACACCTGGCAGAACAACGCTGCCACCATTAGGTACACAGCTCTTACAGCTTCCATTTTTGAGAAAGAGGAAAAAATCAGGCTTCACTCTTGCTTCAAATCTGAAAACTCTTACGTTGTAAGCAGGGTGTCAGTGAGGGACTCCCTTTGAGGGAGTCACCAGCTCCAAATAATAGTAAGGAATTTATATTTTATGATTTTGTGTATTTTTTTATATCCATGATTTACATACGGCCCCTTTTGGTTGCATACTGTGTGTACATCTGTGTAAGCAAAAGGTCTCACTGTACTAGTCATTTCCAGTCTGACCTTTATGCGTTATTTAAAAAGGCATGGACTTCCTGAGTGAACTTCCACTGACTACACCAGAGTCAAAGTCAAACTACTAGTTAAATTACACTAAATGAATGGTGTTAGTTCCCTTCATTCTGAACTTTCTAAAGTCGATCATTTAAATCTAAAAAAACAACACTTCAATGCTCCTGCAATACAGCCGGTCTCAGTCTGCATACCGGATGTGGTTGACCAAAATGGAGCAAAGCAGTTTGATGAGAGAGAGAGAGAGAGGGAGAGAAAGAGAGATTGTCAGTTTTTCAGGTGTGCAGTGTTACTCAACACACGAGTTTACTATTTCAGGATATACACCTCTTGAGGTTTGACGATACAAACATAAAATGCCATAAATCATACACCAATGTGTTTTTCGTGCCGTGTATTATATCCATGTGACATTGCTGTCATAATTACGTAAAGCTTCCTCTCTTAAACTCATATGGAGTTTGCTCTTTCCCTTCCTGTGAAGCCATTTGTATCGGCCTTTAGTTCTATTTTCCGCTAAGTTCACTGCTAGTATTGCGTTATTAATGCAAATGTTCTCAGTATTAGGAAGGAGCAGTTGTAGGCCTACTGTTCACTAGCTGACTGTTGATGCATTTTTGTCGTTCTTCAACATCCTTTTTCGGCACACACTCCGGGGCAAACAAATGGGCCAAGCAACCATGTTTGAGAGTATTGAGCTTGAGACGCCCTTTGAAAACCGCAACATGCTATTGCCAAGGAACCGGCAACTCACTACTAGCTGTTCAGCTGTGTTAGCATTAGCCGTTCATTAACAGTATAAGGAGGCTACTATACTGCACTGTTTATACCTTTAGAACCAAAAATGTATATTCACTCTAATGCCCATTTCAATAGCTTTATTGGCTAGGCTGCATAAGCATTAGCTTATATTTGCTTTAATTTAATTACCCTACCCACTAGCTTAGAAGCACACTTAGCACCACTCACAGCAGAACATAACAAATACACATAATAAAGAGCTGCCATGGTCAGTGTTCTAAAATGACAGCATAAAAGATAATACTAAAAGTAGGCAGATGCAATGGCTGTTTAACTGGGATTAGATTACGTTAGCCAAGCAGCTAAAGCTAAATTGGCTTTTATTACTCTGTAAATATTGGTAAAAGTTGAATAATTTATTTCTCTGTGCAGCTTTATACAACCATAAATATTGCCTGGCCAAAAAACATTCGCACATTTACCTTTAGCTTTGTTTACAAATCTTGTATTGACCACAGGAAAGTTGAACCACAAGTCTTCTCCAGCACTTCTCCAGCACAATGACTTTTAACAAAGTTAAGGTCACGACTCATGTGTGAAAATGATTCCTCACGTTCCCTGAACCGTTCTTTCACAATCTGAACCCGATTAATCTTGGCATAGTCGTCATGGAACAGGCCCATGCCAACAGGGACTAAAAATATCCATGGATGGGATAACCTGGTGGTCACTAACAAGTGGTTTTCCTATGGTCACAGAGTTGTTTACTCTCAATCCTGTGAGTTCTCTAACTTTCTTTGTTAAACATAGCAGTGAGTCCTACCATTTAACATCACCAAGTGTTTAAGTGATCACAGAAATTTTATTCTGACCACGTTTTTTCTGTGAAGTTGACAGTTCACCTCTCTGGAGTTGGGCAGTTCCAGTCATTTCAGCCTCTTCTTCCTTAGTTGTTGTCTTTGCATGAATGCAGGCAAATAATTTGACCATTCTGAAACACAGCAACATTTTTTTTTCACAATCATGAGATATGTTCTCCCACATTGTTGTTTAGGACATGAGAAGCTCCTCACTGCAGGATTGTTAGGATTAAAAAATAGTTATCAGTTGAAACATATTAACCACTGCAGTAATTATCCAGTCAAGGGCTATTAAGTATTAGCTGATTTAAATCTAGACTGTAGCTTTTTTGGCCAGAGAGTACATACTGAAGTAAAGTTATTTGCACCTCAGGCTCATCAGCCATTTTTCTCCTGACTGCAACAGTGTTGATAATCAAAACCTTTGACAAAAATAAACTTGTGTCTTTGTTTAATACTTAATAGTATTAAGAATACCTTTCCAGAACATGAGTACTTTTTCACCAAGGTATCGCTTACGTACACAAAAGGCGAGGATCCTAAACACTTCTGAGATCAGCTGCATGGAACAACATTGACATGTCCATGTGTAAAAGGATGCCTGCAAGTTTACCCCAGACACTGAATAAATCTGAATAAATCCAAAGCAAAAGCTATTAAAGCTGTGTGTTCCTTCAGTCTTGTTTGTTAACTTGGTATCGATTGCTAAATTTTCATATACTTTTTGCTTTGCCCACTTTTTTGCCACCGAGTGCAGTTCGGCTGAGCTCATTGTATCATTAGAGGGCTAGTATGTTGTACCAAAAAGCTACACATTCGAATCACATAATTATGACCACTTCCTACTTCGACAGTCGCAGCACGTAGCTCATGAAGGAAGTCATGTTTTCGTGGCATTCTCTGGGTTCACTCAACCACGTAGAAGGCACTCTTAACCGACTTGGGTATAAATCCATCCTTGCAGATCACATACACCCACACATGCTGATTGTCTTCCCTGGGGCGGACGGGATCTTACAGCAAGACAATGCGACATGTCACACAGCTAGAAATGTCTGACACTGTTTGGAAGAGCATGCCCAAGACTTTCAAATATTACCCGGGCCCCCTAATTCCCCACACTTGAACCCAACTGAGCATCTGTGGAACCACCTCGATCTCGCTCTATGGATCCTCCGCCACGTACCCTCCAGCAGCTGTGGAATGCACTACAGTCAGCATGGCTCTAGATACCTGTGACAACCTACCAGGACCTTACTAAGTGAATCCCAGCCTGTCTAGCTGCTGTGTATGCAGCACCCTGCGGTTACTCCGGATATTAGCTGGTGGTCGTAATAATGTGACTTGACTGTGTATATTGTCCAAGTATGTTCATCAGTAATCCTCATCTCTCTCTCTCTCTCTTTTATCTCGCTCTCTCTCTCTTTCTCCCTCCCTCTCTCTTCTCTTAGACGGTGGTGTCCAGAGATACTCAGGGACCAAACGCTACAGCGAAATTTTGAGAGATTTTGATAACTTGGACCTGTCCTTAGTAGTGAGCTCGTACGTATGTTTGCCATGCTATGCTATATATGCATGTATGCTATGACACATGGACTAGAGCTGCTGCACTTTTTGGCCAGATACCTGCTAAAGTGGCCAACAATGAGTGAAGTCCAAAGCCTCACCTCACATAATTCTCAATAGAGTGTGTTCATAACTGGCAAGGTTAGCAGGGGGTTTCCACGACTTCCAACTTTTCAAAGAAAACATACACGAAAAGGTTTGAAGGCTACATTAGTCAGATGTTTTGCACTGAATACACAAACTGTGGTTAAATAGCGTTCATGTTGATGACAAATGGAAAGGACATTCTAATAGTAATAGTCTAACTTTACATGTATTTAAATGCCTAAAAGGATTAAAAGGTAACTTTGAGTTTTATATAATCTTTTTAGCATAACTAAATAGCAAACACACAACATGTGGTTAGCTAGCATCCATGCTAACAGCATGACGATATCAGGGACATTCCAGTTGATTTTCAGTCTATATTTTGGGTAACACTTATACTTTGAATGTGACCTTGCCAGTCAGTTTCACAGTGTAATTTGAAATGTGGAAAAAATAATCAGATGATGTCTTTTTCCTCTTCCTATGATCTTCAGGAAATTTGGCTGATGCAACTTCCTGTTAGATGTGTGACTTTAAATTCTAGATATTTCATAGGTGTGAATGTGTTCAGGTTACTGGAAGTGAATGTTGTGGGACCTATAACGGAGGACTCATGACAGGTTAGGTACTTTCACACAGGAGTGCAAAAATACCGAGCACTGTAATGTGTAGTCCCATAAGAGAGAAGCTTTATTCATGTTTTAAGTTGTTAATCTGCAACAAGCACATATTAGATGCTGTGAAGGACAGTTTTACTATTGCGATGACCCAAATGAAGAGGTAGAATTCATAAGCGTTTTGGGAAATGTACAGTGCTCTTTATTGATCTGCTCACATACTCTTACAGCATGTAGCAAACGCACTGCCAAGCTAGAGGCAACTAGTGGGGGTTGTTTATGGCTGCTGGTCACTCTGTGACAACAACCATTACCAACATTATGCCCTGTGTCATACCATGTTCAATGTATTTTGAACAATTTTGAAGTATATCTATTGGCAATCATGGCATTTTACATGCAATGTAAAGGACCAGATGTCTGCTGAAGTCAGACAAACAGAAATCACTATTTTTTGGACAGCGACAGCGATATGTTTTAGGTCAAAATCTTCAACACTATCATGAAACAGTTGTAGGCATCAGGCAGCATATTCATAACCCATTTAATATAAACAGTTTAATGTATATTTAAGAGGCATTAAACCCTTTAGACATCTGGTTTCTGTCAACACCGCAAACCGCAACGTTCTTATTTACGACACTGGAGCATTTCATATCAAGACACTCTGATTACATCACTTTGTTTACATCTTAAGGCTTTTAATAATGCAGATTTGGATTTAATAATGCAATTTAGAAACATATGTGTAATTTCCCTTTAATGTGTGACTGGCTTGCTCCCTCAGGTCTGTAGATGAGCTGCTTCCAGACCCTGACTCACAGTCCCTCTCGGAAACAGCTGATACCACACTGGATGATTTCACAGTGAGAGATGATATTGTAATTCATGTTCATTGTTTTCATGTTCATCTATCACCTGTTTCTACATCATGAAAACTTGCATGGCTCTTTGTAGAATGAAGATGTGGACAGTATGTCAACCTGCGCAGATGGAGAGCCGCCGGGAGAGGAGAAGGAAGGTGCTATGTCAGGTATGTTCATACACCTCATGAACATTGTGTTGTATTGTGTGAGAGAGAGAGAATTAGTTCAAGTCGTCTTCCAAAGTATTCCAGCTTGTTGTGACAGTGTTGCTTGTAGGCTGTTAAGTGGTGGCTGTCTCATCCCAGGTGGTTGTTAAATTTGTGTATGTATGTGTTTGAATGTATATATGGGTCTGTAATGTCTATCAGGGTCCGTGTGTGAATTCTCCTTTCTTATATAATTGAAGGCAGTTAGATTAGAAGTTTCTCAATATTTCACCTTTCAATCCAATGGGGAAAAAGTCATTATATGACTATTGTGCAAACACCACATGCCCAGTCAGTTTAAAAAGCACACTATTAGAATCCAGGCTTTATGATCCCACGAAGGCTAAAAGCTGTAAGAGGGGTTTAATAGAGAGTTTAATTTTTCAGTGTTGAATAATACAGTACAATAAGAAGATTAAGAAGAGCAGTAAGCTGACATGGTCAAGCTAACAAAGTTATAATACTTAAACCATTAGCCTACATACAAGCACCAACTCATCTGAGGAAACAAGCCAGCTTATTTATCCTTTCACTGGCCCCATAACCCCCTAGTTATAGATTTCTGAAGTCATATAGTCAATTGGTATAAGCTGGTATAACCTGGGCAGTTGTGGGCTGGAGGTTAAGGAACCAGCCAGAAGGTTGCTGGTTCAATCCCTTGAACCGATAGGACATAACTGAGTGGCCCACCATTCCAGGCAAGTGTGCTCACTGCTCCCTAGTGTGTGTGTGTGTGTGTGTGTGTGTGTGTGTGTGTGTGTGTTTTACTGCATGGATGGGTAAAATGGGCAAGAACGATTCCTCTGATTTCTCTCACAATTGGTAAATAGCTCCAAAATATATGCTGCTTTTGTTCATGGTAAATGAAGCCAATAAATTTTGTCATATGTATTTTTATTCTTTGCATGTCGCTGAACCCTCATTAAAGCCTCAAGGAATCTTAGACTGCTTTTTTCTTTCTAATTAGGTTAATCTTGCTCTTATGGACACACAGTATAAATGTACAAAGTATGTCTTGCATGACTTTCCAAAGCCCAATAAATGACAGCCAGATTTCACCAAAAAATATTTTCTTTCATTGTTAACTAATCCTTGGAATGGCTTATGTAAGTAGAATCCTTATCAGTCACAATGTTGATGGTGGTTGCCCAAAACTCTATCCAACCCACTGGAGTCTCTATGTTCGAGCTAGACAAACTTACAAAGAGCCAGCTAACAACCAAGCAAAAGGTATCCTAGCAAGCATAACTGTCTACCTGTCATCTAATAGGTGGCATGCTCATTAGAATAATGGACCACACCCACACAGTTCTCAGATAGGTCTGATCAGCACTGCCTCATTTTATTCTATTTAGATTTTGTCTTTTTGCATGCTTGTAACATGTATGTATGTCATATTTTCACTGCCATAATGACCTCTTGGGGAGGGGAAAGTATGTATGACCAAAGGTACCAGACTTGGAACATTTTAGTTTGCCACAGGAGCTGATAACAACAGAGAGAAACTGTTTAGAGCCAGAGTTCTTATTATGGGCAAGATGTTGATTACAGAATGAAGCACAAATCATAGCTCTGCTGCGCCTGTCCATCTTGTTCTCACCTGGACCGGGATAGTAGAGAGTGAAGGAAGTGGAGAAGTAATCTTATACAGGGCCATCTTGCTGCAGTACTTTAATCTACGTTACCCTCTTCAACCTTTCTTGTTTACGTGTAATTAGCCACATGGGCTAATTGCCCCAAGCCAACAGGATTAGTGTAGGATGAGGGTGGAGAGGGAAGATTAAACCAGCAGGCAGCTGGTGTCTTTTTGAGATACCTCTCAAAGAAGTAAAGGTATGACACTAGAAGTCCAGCAAAAATGGACCACTCATACAAAACAGCAGCACAGTGAATGAATAAACTGCAGAGACCAAAGGAGACGTACAATAGTAATGAAAAGGAAAAGCATACATCACAGTGCGTGCTGTTCGATGCAGTACATGAACTTGACGTGGAGCAGCTTGGCCTGAAAGTTGTGTGGTAGGCCAGCAGAGATTAGGGATTACGCTGACACATGCCACGCACTGGGTTTAAATAACACATCAGGTCTGCTTTGCTGCCTTTCAGCCTGTACCTGGACCTGCTCACAAATGAAGCATCACCTTCACATTTCTAAAGGGGACAGTGAGCAGACCTTGGTCTTATGTTGGCTTTCTAATCTGCTGGACCATCTAGATCCCTTAACCTTCCCCCAGATGCTAGTCTGGACAGTATAAACCAAATGGAGGGGATGAAAAATACCACCCCATAAGCTTTTAACAGATAGAGTTTCTCTCCATGAGCCACTGCTGAATTTAACCCTTGAACCCAATTCTTATTATTCAGTTACTACAGATTTTATCTTGCTGTCCTGTGTATGTTAGTGATTAGAAATTTAACCTGTGGGACTTAATGCTTAGTTATTATTCATAAGGCTTCTTGTATAGTAACTGTAAATAGTAATGTAAACTATTTAGTGACTTCTGTGGGACTAAAATGTAACTTATAGTTCTGTGGAAACAAATTTTAGCAGTTTGGCTTTATATATATATATATATATATATATATATATATATATATATATATATA
>CM067475.1:37041268-37078295 GCA_034552555.1 Semaprochilodus insignis | reverse complement strand
TATATATATATATTGTGTTGCTTGAAAGTTTGTGAGCTGTTTAGAATGCTTAAATAATATTTTGAGTTTAGATCAAATTAATTAATATTTTGAGTGTTTAGATCAAATTAATCAAATTAAACAAATGAGACAAAAAACGTACTTGGCTATTTATAATTGAGTAGAATTATCCAATATTACATATCCATGAGTGGCAAAAGTATGTGAACCTCCAGGATTAGGACTAGCAGTTATGTGAAGGAAATTAGGGTCTTGTGTTCAACCAGTGGGATGACAATTAGGTGTGATTAGCCGTCCCGTTGGATTTTTCAGGGATCTATCAAAGTCAGATCTTCATAATACATGTTTGTGGAAGTGCATGGCATGAACAAAGAAGATTTCTCAGGACCAAAGAAGATTTCTCAGGACCTCCAGTTCATCAGGCTAGAAAAGGTTAAAAAAGGGTGGATCTTTTTAAAAGTTTAAATGAGAAGCATTATGTCAGAAGAAAGACCAACACTGCTTTCCACCATAGAAACCTCATCCCATGTGTGAAACATGGTGTTGGTAGTATGATCGTTTGGGCCTGTTTTGCTGCATCTTGGACAGGATAGCTTGCCATCATTGATGGAATATTGGATTCTGAATTACACCAGCAAATTTTCTGTTCATGATCTGGATCTTAAGAGAATGTAAGTTGCACCATTTTGGAGGTGCAAGCTTTTGGTACAGCAATGATGGCATACAAGAGAGGAAGATGCATACCGAGGTGTAGAGAAGGAAGGCGATAAGGAGATAAACAGAGAGAGTGAATGAGAGTGAGAGAGATAATGATTGAGAGAGCCATTTGTTGAGGGTTACCAAGCCCTTTTCCTTGTTAGTTCTTTAGAAGGAAGAACCATTACTAAATTAGCTGGTAAACTTCAGCAAAATCTTAAGCCTGTTACTCCACAGTCTGGACCTCTCGGGATAAGCCCTCCCCCCAGTGCACATGGAGTTGTACCCCAGTCCTAAGATGTTAATGCCAAAAGGTTCACATGAAAGTAACTGAATTAGTGATTGTGATCAAAACAGTTTTGAGTTTAGGCCTGGGCTTCGTGTTGGCTTGGCTGGGGGTTGGTTTGACCCAACGTAAAATAAGTATTTTATGCTAATTATTAGCATGAGAAATATGCTATATTGTGTGTGCAGTCTTACCCTAAGTCTTAAACATCTTAAACACATAAAGCATGCATATGCTGTACTACTGTGTGCTGCTGTGTGACTTAAGGTGAAACAGAAGAACACCTTTACATGCTGAATCTTTTTCTAGGTTTAATGAAGTAAATGAATTTGCTAGGGCTCCTAAACTAGCTAGTTTAGCTATCTCTATCAAACTATGCTACAGTCAAGGGAGGGCTACAGTCTGCGGTAGATAATATGCTGGCGCTCCCATAAATGATAGATTATCACAGACGGTGGTGTTTATTTTACCTCACTTTTAAACATCTTTAGGAGTCTTTAACATTTGAAAAGGGCCTGCTGGATCCTGTGAACTTCAAGGCTAAACAATGTGCCAGGGATTTAGGAGTCATTTTTCATAATGAACTCAGTTCTAAGGTCCATATTAGTGCTACATGAAAACAGCGGACTTCCCAATATTACAAAGATCCTGGAAATCTGATCCCCTGAAGACAATGCCAAACATGTCTATGTGTTTATCACTTCAAGATGAGGCTGTAATGCACTTTTATCTGCTCTGCCCAAGAGTGCTATTACAAACTGTGCTCAGAACATTGCTGCTAGGCTTCTGTCCCGCAAGAAGAAGAGGGGCCAAATCACACCTGCACTCTAGTCACTCTGTTGGCTACCCATTTCATAATTGATTACAAGATTTTCCTATTGATTTACCTTACCTTTGTGAATTGATTGTTAGATATGACTAGCGCACTTCAATCACCACATAGCAATCTGCTGGCTGACCCTAAAGCACAGTTGAAGTGCTTATTATTAGTTCTTTGACTTTTTTGTTGTTTATTTTATTGTTTCACATTTCTTATTCAATGCTATTCCACCATATTCCTGTTGCTTTTATGTTTGTGTGATTATTGTTACAGTAAAGGATTATACAGATCCTCAGATGCCACAGTTGTTAAATCCCCTTTAAATGTACACCTACGGGTTTAGGATTTTTGTGTTGATTCTGGTGAGGCCACATCATGCCTTTTTATGAAGTGCACTGAGTGAAAAGATTTAGTAAGCCCTGCCAGCCCTGAGAGGAAGAGTAAGAGAAATGAAGGCAGGTGGGTGAAAGAGTGTGGGTGGGTTACAGAGAATTGAAAAGGAGAAGAAGAGTGGGAGGAATAGGTCAAGAGAGAAAAGCTGAAATGAAGTTTAATAAGGTGGATCTGATATTTGTGCAGTTAACAGAAGTTCAGAGAGAGATATGAAATAACTAGTGCACTACAGTCATTTCATATCTCTACCCAAACATCTGTCTATTGTAAAAAAAAAAATGTAGCTGTAACAGCAATTAGCTGGCAGCTTCTTCAGTATGGTGCTCTGTATTTACAGTGTTGATACTGCAGTTCACAATGACATGCACAGCGCTGTAATCCATATGTACAAGCTATTACTGCTTTTCTTTATTTGTAGAAGTTAAAGTGGAATTCCACTGATTCTTCTTCTGGATCATTGCAAGATGTTGACGGTGAATTTATAGTTGTTTTTACAGTGTGGAATCCATGTCTGCTGTGATTAGCATGTGAGTTTGACAGCATGAAGTGGGAGGGGTTAGGGGTGTGGTCAAAGCCAGGGAGGAATCCCCTGGGCAACCTCTAAATCTAGCAACCTCATGCACACTGTTCATGTGGCACGGGAGTTGTGGGTTCTGATACTGAGATTTCACGTGGACGTCAAACTCTGGGAATATTTACTTTTATTGCCTTAGCTGTTTGGAGCCTTTGCCGTTTGGATGAGAGCTGATAATAGCTAAAATGCAACGTTTGTGCCAGTATTGACTGAGGACTGTTCTGTGATTCAGTAGCTGGGAATCATTCCTCATTTCGCACTGGATGATAATATGGAAAACTTATTTTTTCTCTTGAGTGAAGTGTCCTAGCTCTGGCTGTTCACTGTCAGTAGGAGTGGTCATGAGTTACAGATTACTGACTGGACAGAGTGCTGGTTAGGGTAAGCTGGGTGTAACACACAGGTCCTAGTGATGCTGATGTATTCCCTCTCAGCCCAGGAAGCTGACCTCGCCATGTGTCGCAGCGAGGATGGCGTGGACAGAGCACTGCAGTATGCCAAAATGTGGTGCCGTTATGCCAAAGACCTCCTCTCATGGATGGACAAGAGAATCAGCCTAGGTAAGTTTGTGATGCTTGTTTTTGTTTGTGAGGGGCTGTGAATAATAAGATGTCTTGGTGGATTGGATTATATCACTGTTGCTTTCTTTTGATCTATAATAGCACGTTGAACCTGATACTGATAGTAATCAGATATTTTGCTCTTTAAAAACTTTAAAATTAGCTGTTATTAAACGGAACACTTAACCTTAACCTAAAGGTAGGATTTAGGTTAATCTGGCATATGCACAATATGTGCATATGATAGGTCACATGCAAAGTTTGACAATTTGCCCCACTCAGATTACATGCTTTGATAGATTCTTTGTGAAAATACATACACATCCTCTACAGCAGTGATTCTCAGCAGCAAGGGGGCTGTTGGCACATTGTAGACATTTAACCAAATCACTTACTCATCTTCTAAACCGCTTTATCCTTTTGGGTCACGGGGGTTTGGGGGAGGGGGGTGGCCGGAGCTGATCCCAGCTCTCATCGGGTGGAAAACCCCAGGACAGGCTGCCCGTCCATCGCAGTATTTAACATACATATGTTTTAAATAGTTTTAAATGTGCCAAGTATTATTGTTATCATCATTATTTAAGCCCAGAAACTGCTCTGGCAAAATATATGACCAATATATGACCAATTTCAATACAAATTAATGTAGGTTTTTTTTTTGTTTGTTTTTTTGATCATATGGAATTAATCCATCATGGACAAATAGCTACAAGCAGAACATTTTCTTTTGCCGTTTATGTCTCGTGATCATACAGTGGTGTGAAATTCGCTAGGCTACATTGAATTTAATTCAACTCAGATCTACTTTATAAAGCTTATCATAGCAGACATTAAACCTTCTTGTGGGCCAAGAACGCTTTTGTGCTCAGTTGTTTGGGCCGCAAGCTGCAAAAGGTTGGGAACCCATGCTCTACAGAGAATACACTTCTGCACATTTTAATGGCCAATTACTGTCTATTTACTAAAGATAACCTATTGGGGGGAAAGTAACACATAAAATGCAGGCTTTTCAAACATTAAGGCTCATTTTATATTTTATGCACACTTTTTATTTTCTAATTGTTAACCTCAGCAAATAAATTGTACTAACATTACATTACACTAACATTTGCAGGGAAATGCCATATTTATGTTCTTATATAAGTTCTTTGTAGACAATACGATAACTTTTATTTTGACTTGAAAATCACCAAAACATGTTTAGACTCCAAACATTTATATACAACTATATATGACCAAGTTCAATCTTGTATCAGAATAACACCTATGCAACTTACACTCATTACCTCTACTCAGAACTGAGTCATATTTATTGTATTTATTGTACTGTCTTGCATGTTGCACTTTCTGCAGTCTGTCCTGTACTGTATTGTTTTTGTCTGTATTGTATTGTTTTTTGTTCTCGTTTTGTTCCATGTGGCACCCTTGTTCCATGTGGCACCAAAAACGTAATTTCATTTCACTGTGTAGCTGAAATGACAATAAAAGCCACTTGACTTGACTTGACTTGACACTTACAATATTATCTTATTACACAGAAAAACAATACTCATTCAAAATTACTCATCTAACCAGTTTTTGTATGGAGGAACGAGATTAAAGGAACAAGACCTTGCTTAAAAGTGCTTACATTAAAAAAAGATCATTGACGTACTTGCTGTAGATGGTGTTTGATATTGCCAAGTACAGCCAGCACCCTAAGAGCTGTGGGTGTCATTCACAATGAAATCACCATCTAGTGGCAAAGTGTTGATATTTCAAGTAAAACTTCATGAAAATCCATTTCAACAGAGCGAGTTAGGATTTGGTCATTTCATGGAATATATTAATTATTATGTTACTTGACATACTATCATTATGTTTACACACTATTGCTAATTATTCTTATTTTAACATCAGGGCAACTGGGACATAATGGATAGAGATTAATATTGGCATACAAACTGATACTGGCTCTCAAACCCCATTTGTTCGTGGTATAAGACAATGAAAACAACAGGAACAGTCCAGCTGGCCCGGCAACTTCCCTTTAGGGTAGGGATTATAATCCAGATTACAAGGCCATGTCAGGAAGGCGGAGAGACTGATGGAAAAAGTGGACACAGGATTAACCTGGCATGCCCACATGCCCACAGCACCATTTTCTCTGCCACCTAACAGGCATCTCTTCTGAGAAACACCTACGGTCTTAATTGTCATCTTCCCTAAACTAATAATTTGCTTTGTAGTTAAGTAATGGAAGCTCATACCCCACCAACTGTGACCAAACTGCATGTCTATGTTATCACACTTATACGTATCTCAACACCATGCTGACTTGGTTAATAAACACACTGAATTATGGTGTAAATGTATTGAAATTGGTTTGTGTTGTGAATTATGTGGGTAACATTTATATTTCTGCAGCTATATATTCACATTTTATGGAAACCATAAGGTGACATGGTGATTATTATAATAAGGCATTGCCACAAATAATATATTGAGGCCACAAATTATGTTTCTCATGGCCACAAATTACTCATGGCAAAGAAACTCAACTTGTGGCCTGAGTATACAAACTTGTGGCCTCAACATATTCATTTGTGGCTTTGAGGATAACTCATGGCCCCTATATAACTTCTGGCCTCAAAATTCATATCATGAATTTGGCCTTAAGATATTAAGTCATGATCTCAGTATTTTAATTCTTGACCACAACATATTAAAAGGAATGACCTAAGGGGCTCCGTAACACCTGACTGATAAAAGCAGGAGTTGTTGTTGTAGTTAGTGTCAAAAGAAGTATTGTTAATGAACCTTGATGAAGATGTGCTTAAGTATGTATACATGTTATTTAGTTAAGATAATGAATCATAATTTTGGAAAATTATGGAATACTTGCCTGCATTTTTCAACCAGCCCCTTTGAAAAAGTGCCTACCTAGTGTTCATAAGGTGATTTGAGATGTTTTCGATGTTGGCTGTTTAGTTCTGGATCACTTCGACTCATTCTAAAGGTATTGGATGGATCTCCATCACTTCAGATAACACAGTTTCACTTTATACCCCTCTAGCCCTCTGTTTGCATTGGGCACAATGACCGCTTATATACAGCTGCTCCAGAGAATCCCAGTCTATTGTTAGTGCTTTTCTACTGAGATTATACAATGTGTGTGCCTGTATCACCAAGGGGTGAGTCTCAAAGTAGCTAAATTCACTAATTACAAAGGGGGTCTGAATACTTTTGAACATGGTCATGCATTAAGATTAATGCTTACTAGTCGAGCTTGTAAGGTAAAAGTAGATATGGGGTCATACAGTACTATCCCTATGAAGCTGGAGCCATCTTGTCACTTTGCTAGAGATTCAATATTCTGTTTTTCCAGTGCAGCCATATGGCCCATTATCCAATGTGCTGAATGGGTTCTGGTCCATTTAACTGTATTCAGGCGAGTCATGTCATATTGATATTTAGAGAGGAATACTCCACTGGTCAATAGTAAACTACTACTTTTAGTCACTCATTGTTTCCATGAGGTACCTTTGTTTTGTGTTAAACCATATTCATTTAGATATGATGTCAGTATAATGGCATATTTCTTCCTTTTTTGCAGCAGCAAAGAATATTAAATCACGCGTTTCATATTACAGCATTGTGCAGTTCTGTGTTGTGAGAACACCAATGGCTTCTTTAATTTCTTTCATTTTGTTTATTCCCTGTGTTCAATAAGGGCTTCTTAAGAAGTACACATTTTCTCAGACTCATAATGTTGAGCTGACAGTGGAAGGATGGAGAGAAACACCTGTGGATTTGTTCAGATCTGTAGCTTGATTTTCTTTCTTTCCCTCTCAAAGATGAAAGCCTCTGATGGGAACAGTTTTGGCAGTTTACCAAGTCTTGCACAGGCCTTGCATTTTTGCTATATATTTTTTTTCAATTCTGAACTCCGGTTAATAAACTCTTGTTTTTCAGTCATTTTCCTTTGATATTCCACTTGCTTATGCAAACCAATCATCTATAATGTAATTGTTCAGTAAATAAATAATGTGCACTTTGAGGAAATTAAATAAATACAAACTAATCTTTCATCATCTGTTCTTGGTTTCTTTGTAGCGCAAGAGTTTGCCAAGAATATCATGAAAGCAGCAGAGACAACAAAGCCTTGTGTTGCTCAACAGGTATGTGGTACAGGTATACCGAATGTACAATAAAATAAGAGCATGAAAATAAGAGCTCATTGGGCGGAAGGCAGGAAACGGCTTGGACAGGTCTCCAGTCCATCGCAGGACATCTTAAAGTCGAAAATTCTGTATAATTCAGTTATGGCAATATAAACAAAGAGTGTTTTAAAATGAAATGGTTTATTGTACAGAAACTTACTGACACATAATTTTGAAAGTGGTGGTGACAGGAACCAGGGGTTATGATCTCACAAATTAACACAAATTTAACCATTTTGTTTACTATCCAATACCACAAGTAAGCCTACATGTGCCTTGTGATTGTTTTATATCGAATGTTGATAATGGTGAAATCCTGGTAAAACTGGAAACAACACTTGGTTGAATTGATGAATAAAAATAAGCATGAGGTTAAAAGCTTACCTTAAAACTATCATAAAATAAAGTCTTAGGCTTCAGGCAGCATGTGCATCACCATTTCATGTAATGTAGCATTTAGGGGTTTTACATTTTTCAGGCACCTGGTTCCTACCAGCACCACTGTGTACTATTCTGACTCTCTAGAACAGAGCATTTCACATCAGACCACTCTGAATGATAATGGCAAGATTCTGAAAATTGGGTGAAATTCCCCTTTAATATCTCACATGTTAAAATGATGCCTTTCATTGTTTGGTACAGCATGTCTGATATGTTTGTGTATAGGACCTGATGCCGCTGCAGTATATTTACACCATGGCCCTGGAGCAGGACATTAAGACCAGCATGTCAGTCAAACACACCACTGAACTGCTCCAGCAGCGCTGCTACCAGGTACTCTGATCATAGCTAAGTAGAGGTCCAGGCTGCAATAGCTGCTCCTGCAAAAGTCAATTTTGAGTACCACAACAACAGAGAATTTTAGATAATGACAAATCACCAAGGAACACACACTGCTGAACAATAAGAATTTCACCTATATTATGAATATGATAAGATAGGGGCAGTCGTGGGCTGGAGGTTAGGGAGCCAGCCTTGTAACCAGAGGGCTGCCGGTTCGATTCCCTGAACCGACAGTAACGACTGAGGTGCCCTTGAGCAAGGCACCTAACCCCCAACTGCTCCCCGGGCGCCGTGGAAAGGGCTGCCCACCGCTCCGGGCAAGTGTGCTCATGGCCCCCTAGTGTGTGTATTCACTAGTGTGTGTGTATGTGGGTGTTTCACTTCACGGATGGGTTAAATGCGAAAGACAAATTTCCCCACTGTGGGATCAATAAGGGATTATAATAAGAATAAGGCACTTAAAAATGTAGGTATTTAGTCCATGTGAATTCATTGCATTTCCATGCACAGCTAAGACATCCCTGCAATTATTTACTAGTGGATTAGGAACACATTATATAAGATATAATAGAATAAGTGATTGAGAGTGATTATTTGCTAACTAAGTTGTGCTGGTTTTCCCTTTACTACTGTGTATTCCTTAGGCTTTGTCAGCTAAACGCAATGAGATTGACAAGTGGCGTCGGGAGTTCAAGGAGCAATGGACAAAGGAACAGAAGAGAATGGTCAGTATTCTATGTGTACGTACATTAATAGCTTGGGATTTGACACAGTCATCAACCCATACAGCACTAATATTAGTGCTGTGTTTGTGTACTATAGAATGATGCTGTTGTGGCATTGAAGCGAGCTCGGCAGCAATACCTGCAACGCTGTGAGGAGCTGGAGAAGCTCAAAGCCATGACTGCTAAAGGAATGGATGAGACTGGAGGTTCAAAGACCATCGACAAGAGGAGGAAGTCTCGTGATGATGCTCAAACCAAGGCAAGCATCTGTTGATCATACTCTCTATACTTGGAGGATAGAGAATCAAAATCTTGAACATGGTTAATAAATCCAGTGTGTTATATAAGATGATCTAATACAAAAGTCTAATACAAAAGTCTATGTATCCAGCTAAGGACTGTCTTGGTCGACCAAAGTGGATGATTTTCTGGATGATAGGTGGGGATGAAAAGTGTCGAACAGTCATCAAGCCTCCCACCTTGAAAATTAATAGGTTAATACATAAATGACATAAAAATTTGTACTATGCAAAACTGATCACCTTAAGTGAAAGCTGTGATTTCACTATGTACTCTGTCACTATACCTTTAGAAACTCTTGTTCATGTCATTATCCAATCATGTTGCAGCAGTGCAGTGCATAATCACATGTAGCCATGGGTAAAAAGCTTTAGTTAATGTTATCAATATACATCAGAATGGTCAAAAAATGTGACTCAGAAAAAAATCCAAAATCCAAGTCACATGGAATGACGTCCATGATTATTGGTGCCGTGCAACCATAACAGGCTGGTTTGAGTATTGCAAAAACGACTCATGTTGTGGGCTTTCATGCACAACAGTCTCTAAAGTTTACACTAAATTGTGTGAAAAACAAACAGCATACAGTCAGAGTGTCACTTCTTGTTGTCGAGAGAGATCAGAGAAGAATAGTAAGATTTGTTTGAGCTGACAGGAAGACTACAGTGTCTCGAAGCAGCACACTTCACCACACCACAGCATCTCTGAACATGCGAAACATCGAGGTGGATGAGCTACAACAGGAGACAACATTGGGTTCCACTACTATCAGCTAGACTTCAACCTGTTGACTTTGGCTGCAACACAAGGATGATACTGTCAGAACTTGCCATAACCAGCATGAAGGCAAGGCAAGGCAAGGCAAGGCAAGTTTATTTGTATAGCACCTTTCATACACAAAGGCAATTCAAGGTGCTTTACATAAAAGGGAGAGAATACATAGAAACAAAATAAAAGCAAAATAATTCATTTAAAAATCATTAAAATATAATAATTAAAATCATTAAAAATAAATTATTTAAAAATCATTAAAATATCATTAATCATTTAAAATCATTAAATCATAAGAATCATTAAAATATCATTAATCATTAAAATCACTGAATCATAAGAATGAGGAATAAAAAGTGCCGTTACAGGAGACTGACAATGTTTTAAACTGAGCTGAAAGCCTGATCAAACAGGAATGTCTTCAGCCTGGATTTAAAACTATCTACCGTTGGGGCTTTTCTAATACTCTCCGTCAGCTGATTCCATTTAACAGCAGCATAATAGCTAAATGCCGCCTCTCCATGTTTAGTCTTTACCTTGGGCAAGACTAACTGACCTGTTCCTAATGATCTGAGAGCTCTGCTCGGCTCATACTGCTGCATCATATCAGATAAATATGCTGGTCCTAAACCATTGAGACATTTATAGACCAGTAACAGTACCTTAAAGTCTATCCTGTAGCAGACTGGTATCCAGTGCAGTGATTTAAGAATGGGAGTGATGTGGTCCCTTCTCTTACTCTTGGTGAGAACTCTGGCAGCTGCATTCTGAATCAGCTGAAGCTGTTTGATTGTCTTTTTTGGAAGACCTGTTAGAAGACTGTTACAGTAATCAATCCTGCTGGAGATGAAGGCGTGGATGAGTTTCTCCAGGTCTGGTTTAGACACAAAATCTCTGATCTTATTAACGTTCTTAAGGTGATAGAAAGCTGATCTGGTGACGGCTTTGACGTGACTGCTAAAACTGAGATCAGAGTCTATTAGTACACCAAGATTACGGGCTAGCTCTTTAGACTTTAGGGATATTGAATTCAGATATGCAGCTAGTTTGTGCCTCTCATGTCTATTCCCAAATATGATAATCTCCGTTTTATCCTTATTCAACTGCAGAAAGTTCTGACCCATCCAATCAGTAATGTGCTCAAGGCACTTACACAGTGAGTCAAGGGGACCATAATTATCCGGACTGAGGGCCAAATAGATTTGAGAGTCATCTGCATAGCTGTGGTAAGACATCCCATAGTCCTGTAGGATTTCACCAAGAGGAAGCATGTATAAATTAAATAAGAGTGGCCCAAGAATTGAGCCCTGGGGGACACCACAGGTCACCGACACAGTTTCAGATACATAGTTTTCTATTTCAACAAAATAATTCCTTCCCAGCAGGTATGAACTGAGCCATTTTAGGACAGTTCCTGAGAGTCCAACCCGGTTCTCAAGTCTATCTACGAGAATTTTGTGGTCAATAGTGTCAAACGCAGCACTGAGATCTAACAGTAGTAGAACAGTCAGTCTTCCAGAGTCTGTATTTAAGCGAATGTCATTGATAACTTTGATTAGAGCCGTCTCAGTGGAATGATTTGGTCGGAATCCTGATTGAAATTTGTTGAGGCAGTTGTTTATGGACAGAAAGCCTGTAAGTTGTTTGAACACAATTTTCTCTATGATCTTTCCAATGAAAGGTAGATTTGAAATCGGCCTGTAGTTATTTAAAACGGTCGTATCTAGATTTTTCTTTTTCAAGAGAGGCTTCACGACTGCAGTTTTTAATGTGTTTGGGAAAACTCCTGACATCAGAGAGGTGTTTACTATCTGAAGTACGTCTGCTGATATTGAGCAAAAGACACTCTTGAAAAACCTTGTGGGTAATATGTCGAGACTGCAGGTGGATGATTTAAGATGACTCACTGTATCGATTAACATTTCCTCATTAATAGGACTAAACTGGCACATTTTAGCCATGGTATCATTATGTGGTGATGGAGAGGACACAGGCTCACTGGTAGATAAAGATGTACTAATAGCTTCTCTGATATTTTGAATTTTAGTATTAAAAAAGCTCGCAAACTCATTACATCTCTCAGCTGAAGCTAATTCAGGGGCCATGTTAGTAGGTGACTTTGTTAGCTTGTCAACGACAGTGAAGAGTACTCTGCTGTTGTTAATGTTATTGTTGATAATGGAGGAGAAGAAGGATTGTCTCGCTTTGCACACAGTTGTATTATAATGACGCAGCCGCTCTTTAAAGATTTCTTTATGAATGTGGAGCTTGGTTTTACGCCATCTGCGCTCGGCCCTCCTACATTCTTTCTTTTGGAGCTGAACTGCTGTATCGTTCCTCCAGGGAGTTTTCTCTCTGTGTGACAGAGTTTTAACTTTAACCGGTGCAATCTCATCCATAACATTAAGAATTTTTGAGTTGAAGCTATTTAGCAGAGCATCAATAGAATCAGATGGGTTTAATGGAACAGAGCACATTCTGCTGATGAAAAATGAAGCTGTGGAGTCATTTATAAATCTTCTCTTTTTCTTAATGCTGACTTCTCTGGTCTTCACGTTCAGTGGGGTACACATTTCGAAGAAAACACAATAATGGTCTGACAAAGCCACATCTTTAACAGTGGCTGATATGTCGAGACCCTTTGAGATGACCACATCCAGAGTGTGACCATGAGTGTGTGTGCTACCAGTTACGTGCTGATGAAGTCCAAAGGATTCAAGTATGTCACAAATGTCTTTTGCAAAATTGTCCTTGGGATTGTCAATATGTATGTTAAAATCACCAGCAATAACAAAATGCTCGAACTCTGTGGAAATCGAAGACAGCATATCTGTAAATTCATCAGTAAAATTAGCATTGTATTTTGGAGGCCTATAGATAATTACTAGAAGTATTCTCAGTGCCCCTTTCAAAACTGCACATAGATACTCAAATGATGTGAAGTCACCAAGTGATAACAGCTTGCATTTAAAAGAAGCAGCAAATATCGCAGCCACACCTCCACCTTTCTTGCCAACACGTGAGACGTTTAAAAAGTTGAAGTTTGGTGGAGCTGACTCAATCAATACGCTTTCAGCACTACATTCATTTAACCAAGTTTCTGTAAGAAGCAGGAAGTCAAGCCCATGGGCTGTAATAAAATCGTTAACTAGAAAAGACTTGTTTGTAAGAGACCTGATATTGAGTAGAGCTAAATTAATAACCTGTGTACTCTGTTCCAGAGACGGTGAATTATATTCTACATACTGCAGATTAGAGACATTCACGCCATCTGGCCTGTACTCCCTGTTCTTTCTGTTCCTGATAACTACTGGAATGGGAGAGATAACAGACACACAGGGTCCGAGCTCGTTCTGAAAACATTGACTGCTAACATCTTCACTGTAGCAGCACGGACCCGGGAAATATCAATTTGCTTGATTACTTATGAAGGACTCTTCCCTTAGGCTGGAGGAAGATGGGTGGGGCTCCAGCTGATGTTGAAGTCGAGGGCGTAGCTGCCGATCTGATGGTGGTTTAGGAGCTTGCCTCTTCTTTTTAGGTTGTGGGGGAGGGGTTTTGTTCAGCACTTCATCAGTCTGGCTGAGTTCCATTGTGGCAGGTGTAACTAACTCCTTCACTGGTGAGGCTGGTGGTGGCGAGGTGGGGGGTAGTTGGGTGGGTGACTGTTGAGGGGATGCTGGGCTGATTCTTCGCTGTACCTGAGGACTAGCTGACAGGGAAAGTGACAGCCTTGTCCCCACAGATAGCAGCTTCTCCATGGTTGCTGGGAAGTTCAGGTGGGGTGATGAGGCAGAGATGGAGGATGATGCAGATTGCTCATGCAGCTCTGGAGTCTCCAGCAGTTCATACAGTGGAACTTGACTCTCATCTGATATCTCTGCATTTTCAGTGGGGGGAGGATGTTGTGGCTCTGGAGTGACGACAGTGTCCTTGGCTGTTAACGCTTGGCGCTGCTGTGGCTTTGGCGTGAAAGTGTCCTTGGGAGTTGGTGCTGACGTGTCTCCACTAGTGAGCACAGAGAAGTTGGACAGGGAGAAAATGAAGTTCTCTGTCAGGAATCTATCCCCCATTCTACTGGTGTGCTGTCCATCTCGTCTAAACAAATCTCTCTTTCCGAAAAACAGGTTAAAATTGTCAATAAAGTGCAGTCCATTCAACATGCAGTGTTTCTGTAGCCACATGTTTATTGCAAAAAGCCTCGAGAACATATTGGAGCTCCTCACAGGCAGAGGACCACTGATAAATGACTGGACATTGAGCTTGCGGAGTGTGTTGAAGAGATCATCAAAGTCTCTTTTCAAAACTTCAGACTCCTTCTTCCTTGTGTCGTTCTTACCAACATGCACAATGATCCGTTTCACTGTGGTGTGTTCAGCCAGCAACGTCGGAAGCTTTCCATTCAGTTCGGAAACTGTGATGTCCGGCTCACACTGAACTAAGAATTTCCGATGTTTTACACCATAAACAGTGTCATCTCCAAAAACAAGAGTGTCTGCTGTGACCGTAGACTGGGTCCCCGTGGTTCTGGGGTTCTTTAAATGAATTCATGGACCCAACCTGCCTTGTCTTGTCAAGCTGGTGTTGGTGGTGGTGCAAAGGTGTGGGGAAAGTTTTTAGGCCCCCATGACCAATCGAGCATTGTTTGAATATTGCTGTTTGACCATATTGAAAAGTTCTAGTATTGCTGCTGACCATGTAAGCCCCCTTCAGTGGCCACAATTTAACCAGCATGATTTTCCAGCATGATAAGGCATCTTAACACAAAGCACTAATCCTCTCAAACTGTTTATGTAAACATGACGATACGCTTGGTGTACTTCCTACCCAGTTTTATGGCATTTCTAGAGGCCAATGAGTGTATATATTACTGAAAATGTTTTTTCTTACACTTCTTACATTTTTAAAAAACATAATTTAAGTAACAAAGTTTGTTTTTTAAGTAACAAAGACATTGCCACAATATTTTTGAGAAATAAACTGATGGAGATCACATATACAAAAAAATCACTATATTTAAATAAAGCTGTTGAAACAATACCACAGTGAATGCATGACACAGTCAAAGCTAAAGGCGGTCCAAGGAAAATGATCAACGTTTTTTGGCCAGACAATGTACCTGAACTCACATAAAGACTTACTTGTTATGTGGTCCATCTGCATAAATATGTATGGTTTTAAGTATAACTAATTTGTAAGAGTACATATGGACATAAAGGCAATGTTGTACAGAAGCAAGTTACCTAACAAAAGTTGACGTTATCGACTGACATGATCTCTGCCCACCACAAATGCCGATTAGTTATTTCAGAGGGGACAACTTTACCACAGTCGAGTTTCATGTCCTCCGAATGACCTGATTTAACCATTAAGAGCACCATAAGGAAAAACAGTAGAGTCTTAAGTTGGTGGAACCTCATACTGCACCTGGGAGAGAAACTGCATTTAAGAACTGTAACCTCTTATAGACTGTTTCGATGCTGCTTAGGTTATAGAGGCTGAGGCGTTGTACAAACAGTGCGTGTGCGATGCCAATGCCCACCAGGAAGAGCTGGAGAAAGTGAAGGAGAGGATAATTGTACACTCCCGTAAACTCATCTTTCAAGGAGATACTGTGCTGAAAGAGGTAAGATTACACAAGTAACAGAAACATGGTGTTAATGTTTCCCCACGTTGTTTCTTTGTGAATTTGAATCCCAACAATGCTACAGCTGTTCATAGAAAGGAGTCCAAAAGAGCAAAACTGGGCACTTAGCACTCTCCAGAGGTGGGTAGAGTAGCCTAAATCAATACTCACGTTAAGTACTGATACTTGAGTCAATAAATTACACAAGTAAAAGTAAGAGTACCTTCAAATAAAGCAACTTGATGCAACAATATCAGGTCAAAAAGCTACTTAAGTACTGAGTAATGTAAAATACTTAAGCTAAAAATCAGAGACAAGTCACAAAGCAGTACAGATTGTCAATAACCAAACGAAATGAAGCACAAAAAGGAATTAGTGGTTAAATATAAGACTCTGAAATGTAACTGACTAAAAAGTAGATTCCTGTACTCACCAATACACTGGAGCAGAAGTAAAGTTATCATGATTAGAAACTACTCAGCAGAGAACAGATCAATCAGTATTTTACTTTAGCACATGTACTTGAGTAAATGTAACTTCTTACTACCCAGCTCTAGAACTCTCGTGTGATCAGCTATGTGATGTCACTGTTTAAAAATATGCATTAGCTAGATTCACTTCCTGTAGGAAGTATGCATTAGTCTTCACCCTCCATTCGAGCTTGGTTGTCTAACTCGTCTGCTTAAACATTATAGTTCATGCAGGCCACTTTCTTGAACTTACAGCTCAGTTGGTGGAAGGTCCTTTTCTTATAGCTCATGAACTGTGGAATAGCATTAGGAATATAAGCTTTATATGTGTTTGTAAACTCTTTTTTTTGTAGGCTAGCATTGCGGTTCAGTTCCACCTGCAGTTTGTAACTGCTGTTACTTGTTGTTACTACAATTATAGTTTGTAAGTGTGTTGTTACTTGTTCCACTTAGACAGTAGCTGTTTTTTATCTATCCTCTGTTTTACCCATATTACCCTCTGAGGCACTTTGAGATGTTGTAACTAGAATGAACAGTGCCATATAAATAACAATGTACTATTTTTATTACTGTTTCTCCACCCAGGTGACAGTGAACATGTTCTACTACCAGAGACAGCAGACAGAGCCAGTTCCTCTTGGATACCACAACCTGGAACTGACCTGCAGGCCATGCGAGCCTGGTGAACCCTATCTGCGCTATGTCTTCAGGAAGTGCCGGCATGAGCAGCCACTGCAAACTTTCGCCTTCCAAGAGTTCATCCCACAAAGCAAGAGGTGAGGAAACGGGTGTGTAGATGAATGTGGACAGAAGCAGTTAGTCTGATTGCTAAATGTCTGCTCAATGGGTCGACTTTGATGACAATATTAAAAAACCTGGACCTGGGCTATATAATGTATTTCAGCACAGCTTTGGAACAGGCCTTTGTTAATTCAGTGGAAATACAACAGTGTTTCTCTGTTTGAACCAAAAAGGACAGCAAGGGCAAGATGGGAAGAATTCAGTTAGGTGAAAGATGATATTTCATATCAACCCTTATACATATCTTACATTTTAGGGTTTATGATTTAGTAAGTAGGGACCACATCCTGGTCCCTTCAAAAACCTGCCTTCCTGCCTTCTGCCCATTGAGTGGTTCATTCTGTTAATTTTATCTCGGCACAGCCGTCTTTGTGGAGAGGTGTGAGTTATTTTCACAGCATCACTTTCTTTCCTCATTGCTTGCTAACAGCTCAACACAGAGTCACCGCCTTCTATGCACAGACAGCCAACAGTGTCCTAGTTAATCTGATAATGTAAAGGAAGGAAAGATGAAGGAAAAAGGAGGGGAAATGTTATATTATTTTATTATGTTATTAGAGTTGATTTCCATACAGCCAGCAGAATAAGCAGAAGGGAGCCTACAGAAGAGGTTACGTAGTACAAGTTGGTGAAGAAATGTTTGAGAATGTTTATTGTGGCTTTAAAGCTGCTACTTGCTTTGGTTCCCACAGGAGTCCTCCTATGGGGAAGCGTAAAACGAGTAATCCCTTGATGGCTCTGCAAGACACCTTTCCCTTACCAGAGGACACAAGACGTGGAAGCAACCTTAGTGATGGAAGTACGTCCCACTACCACTGCTAGCCTTTGTATGCATTGAGTGGAATCATTTGTATTGCTGTTACAGAATGTGTAGTTGTTCTGTTCCTCTCTGAACACTGGAGATTATGTGGTCTTGAGTATTTCTGCTCTGGAAATAACAGGATTGTACCTAAGCATGTTTATACATGACCTGTTTGTGAACAGGACGCATCGGCCACAGTGACAGTGAGAGTATGGGAGGGAGCCTTGAGTCTCTCTCCAGTCCAGGTGAGATTTATTACTTTCACGGTCCTACGCCATGTAAATTTGTAGGGTCATATTTGTTTGATGGGTACTAATTTTGGTCTTTCCTGAAGCCCATGGAAATCGTAAACTACCTAAAGCCCCATCCACTGGAGCCATTTCCTCTGATGACCTGGATGAGAGAGACATTAGCACCGAAGCGGGTGAGAAAAAAATGACCCCATAGTACACAATCCTAGCTCTTCCCTCTTGCAAATGTGACGTAGGGCTAAAGTGTATTATCATGACGGTGATTATGCTCATTTTCACCCACCTAGATGGTACTGACCCCTTAAATGACAGCAATGGTGGCTACAGCAAAGTACGCACCACCTCCCGTGCCGCCCTCACCCACCGGCTCAGGAAAATGAAGAGCAAAATGGCCAAATGCAAGCAATGTGAAAATTACATTTTGGTCAATGGCATCGAGTGTGAGGAGGTGAGAGAAAGACATTTAACATTCCGAACCATATATGATCATAGATTGCACAGCTACATTTTAAATGACTGTCATCCTCAATGTGCTTAGAGTTTAAATAAAAACTGATTGATTGATTGATTGATTGATTGATTGATTGATTGATTGATTGATTTATCGATTGATCGATTGATGATTTAATCAGTAAAATATCTTGCAAAGACTACTTGGCTTCACACGTTATAAATAAGAAATTTCATCCCTCTCTTACTTTTTTCAACACTCTTGCCGATTTGTGTTGGACTGACCTGTCTTTCTTCTTCATAGTGTGGCCTTGCTGTGCACAGGAAGTGCCTGGATCTATGCCAGACAGAGTGTGAGCACAGGCGAGGGACTCTATTCGGGGTGGAGTTCTCTTTGCTGCCCAGAGAGCAGCCGCAGGACATACCATTTATTGTGCAGCGCTGCACTGAAGAGATCGAGAGCCGAGCACTCACCGTCCAGGTATATACAGCACATTAGAGGAATGTTCAACCAACAATCAAATGGGCATGATTATCCATGTGCCCCATACTTACCCAGTCAGCTGAGACATGTTTCTTTACTTGTGCAGTTTACTGCTGGAGCTTAAAGGCTGGATACTAGAAGTCAGTAACTCCTAAATACATTAATAGACCTTCTCTCAGCCAGCTCAAAACACATGTAATTCTTTGTTATCTTCATATTGTAATGGCCACATGTCCACATGATGTGGAATCGGATTCTGCAGAGGAGTCAGAATTTATCGCTCATCAACATCTTGTAAACTTGCTGCCCTTTGTGCTAAATAGTCAAGCTTTTTCTTATTTTCCAGTAAAAGGTGCTGTGCCTTAAACCACACTGACGAGTCTGCACATCCTTAATGAAGAGCTAGACGTGGTTTGAGTTGGTCAAGAGGATTTTTGTGGATGCATTTGCAGAAAAGATTTGGCCAGCTGTTGCCTTCTAGTGCTTGTTAGCAACATTACCCTTGTAGCTTCGGTGCAAAATTAATGTTGTTCATGATTGTGACAAGAATTATATGCTACTTTTTTTGGTCAGGTGAATTGTTGGATTTATTCGAGACACCTGCTGAACCTTTAGTAGATCTGGCTTGAAGGGCATTGCAGGCAGCTAGAAGGCTAACAGGCTACTTCTCGCACTGCATCAGTAATATGCACCACAGATGCACAGATGTGTTGCTACAAAATGAGCTGTTAGAGCTAGAAGCCAAATAAACTGAGCTTCTTAATCTCCATTTAAAAAAAATTACGACAAAGCCAACTTTCTTTATTCTGTTGTTGTGCACATATAAATTCGGATCTGCACAAGCAATGCAGAGCCTGAGACTATTTTGTACATATATCATCCCCATAACAGCAAAGCCTATACAGACAGTACTGGATCCCAGGATAATATGTGGAGCACAGCGTCATGTGAAAACTGTTCTTAAAGGAAGTTTTCAAGCGCAGGAGTCGGTTTCTTATAACAGGGCTACACCATTTGAGGTGGAACAGGGCAGTCTGACCAAGAAGCTGGCGAATAAGAAGATAACTTCAGCTTCATACTGCACACCAAGACGGTACAGCCGGTTGATTCAAAGAATTTAAATGGACCTTGCAACAGAATTCCCCCACTGTGAACAAAAAGAGGAACTGCTTATGAGATTCAGAGCTAGATCAGGGTGGTTTCAGATCTTCAGAGCTGCAGTCGGGTTGCTCAAAGATTTAATTGTTTAGTCTGTGTGCTTGGCGGTAATAAAGCAGTGAGCTACAGAGCAGGATTGCTGTGTAAATGCCGTTACACACAGTACGTGGTTTATTCAGACAGCAGTAAATTAATTCACTAGCAGGTGTAGAACTGACTGTATCTTACACACCAAACATGACCGTTCACATTACCAGCTCTGTGTGTTCTGTTTGTGAGTTTAGCACTTTCTTTTCTATGCTGGGTTAAGTGCAGTTTGCAGTTTGATCTAGTTTCTAGTGTGACCGGTGTTGGGATACTGCTGTTCGTCAAACCTAAGTCTTTTGTTTAAAATTACGAATTTACTAGCCATTATTAGAGTCCTCGCCACTGCTTCCAGTTATAATGCAAAGTTTGATTGACACTATAATATAACAACAATAATTAATCATGTTTTTGTCTGTCTATTACTTAACGTCATATATTTTTAACTATATTATAACATGTGACATGTATTAGTATATTTATAATGTAAAATGAATTATAATTATTATACACTGAACTACAAACAAATTCAATTTTGTATTTTTTTATTCTGAAAAAAAAAAAAAAAAAAAACATGGTTTGGTCTCTGTCTAGTTTCGGCTTCGGCCACTCCTGGTCTTTACTTGGACTCTAATTTTCTCAGTCTCGGTCTTGACTCTGACTACAACACTATATGGATATATATGGACAGCTATGGATACTTAGACATAGTGTTTTGTAGGTAGTAAGCTGGTACTTTGAGACCCCTACACTTGACAAAATAACATCGCTGTGTGAAACTGAGAATGGGAACTGAATCACAGTTGTTTATTACTCTGAATGAATAAACTCTTGTTTCAGGTGGCATGGTGAACAAACAGAGCTGTATCTTGCTGTTTATAGCACTGTTGTCATGGTGGCAGACAAATAAAATAGACAAAGGAAAGATGTCGGTTTTGTATGCTTAGCATTGTCTCTTAGTCTGCTTTGTTTCTTCTCACTCTTTTAGGGGGTTTACCGTGTTAGCGGGTCCAAACCTCGGATACTGAAGCTGTGTCATGCCTTTGAAACCCAAAAAGACCAAGTTGACCTTTCTGACCTGTCACCTCATGACATCTCCTCCGTCCTCAAGTACTTTTTCAAAGACGTATGTAGACTTTTTTCCTCATTCTCTGAATAACGGGAGAAATTTGACAGTGAATCAGAAGAAGTAAAGGTGATGCCTGTACATGTGGACTACAATGTGTGTCTCATTCTCTTCTACAGCTTCCTGAGCCTTTACTGACCTTTGACCTTTACAATGACTTCATCAGCGTAGGGAAGGAAATTCAACGACTCAGTGAGAAGGACCATGCGGCAGAAACAGCACAGATAGTGGAGAGGATAGTAACTAACCTCAAACAGGTTCTGGGGCGACTGCCCCCCTGCAATTACAGCGCAGTGCAGCACATGATGACTCACCTGCACAGGTAAGAGACAATTTGATTTTTTTTTTTCATGCTAATATCTCCCCTTTTAAGATTTATGGCTTGAAACTTGAAATAAATACAGCTTTTGAAGTGATAAAAAATGTTCACATTTAAGATAATATAATGTGCATTTTGGTACCTGCAAGAAACTATTTCATGTAATATATTTCTTTCATAACCTTTATAATGGTACAAAAAGCATTTTTAAACAGGATTATCAATTTATTTTACCATTCAGAAAACGTTAGGTGGTGCAACCATACATTAATAAAACTATGTCGTAAATTATATTATATATTATATATATATTAAAGTTTGTGTAAATGAAAAGAGATTTGTTTGTGAACACATTATACATGTTAGAAAATAAATTCTGAAAATGTGTAAATACTGTGAACTATGTAGTACTGAATTATAGAGCTAGACCGTTAAACTGTTTTTCATCATTTTTGTGTTTAGGAATTTTGGGGCAGGGCCATAAATCATACCTCGATGATGCACTGGAGCCATATTTATTGTGTTATAGAAACTGGAGTTCATTAGCATCAGCTACGCCCTCAATGCCCAGTGGCTAAATTTCAGACAAGATACAGGGCTTGCCAGCCTTCCTCAGACAGAGCCTGCTTTGCTGACTTTAGCTATGCAGTATTTAAGGTGGAACAGTAAAATTTGAACAAGAAAATTTGAATAATAAGAATATCCTTATTAGAAACATTCACCAGCAATAAAATAATAATTAGAGTATGATTACAGAACAGGGCTAACAGGCTACAGGCTACCACTTCTCTGTTGGCTTTTGCTAGCTACATCTTGCATAAATGGGGGAAAACATAACCATGTTGTTGCAGACTGAGAGGGACCAGGTTGATCCTTGTTTAGATCAGTGGCCTCTGGTTCTGAATAGAATTTTGGCTCTGGTGGCTCAAACATATATGGCTGCACAGTTTACAACTTTTTGTGCAATCACGTGTGATTTTATTTAGAACTTTATACAACCTAATTACCTTTTTTAATAGTTTACTTCAGCACATATGGTTGACCAGTCACACCACCTGCCATTTTAGATATGGGAGACATTATTGTTTTATTTATTTATTTATTTATTTATTTTTATTTAGTTTCAGTGAAGTTCGTTTTTTAAAGCCAGGACTATGTGAAATGTTTTAAACTTGTATGAAGTCAGATATGCCCTTCTTTTCTTTCTCAGGATATCTGAGTATTATGAAGAGAATAAGATGTCTGCTGGAAATCTGGGTATTGTATTTGGTCCCACTCTCCTGCGCCCCCTGGTGTCAGGGGATGTGTCCATGATTGCACTTCTGGAAAGTAGCTACCAGGCCCTGCTGGTGGAGTTCATGATCACCAACCATGACCAAATCTTTGGCCCTGCGCCGAGACCCTGCACTCCCCCACCACCTGTACCCACTGCCCCGCTACCAGATACCCCACCACGGTCCTCCTGCCCTGCTGCACCGGGGAGATCTGATTCACATGAAGGATCTGGAGCTTCCACCAGAGAACGGCCACGCTCCCTAGAGGTAGGAAATGTCCCTCACATGTACTGAGCTCTGACCAACCAAAGCTTTGTTCGCTGCAGGACTTCACAATATATTGAAAACAGTAATGATTTGAAGTCCCTTAATTCAAATGTGCTTAATCCCATCACACCGAGGAAGCACAAAACAATCGAAACACTGCATACCAAATACCTATCATGTAGTTGGACTTTGTAAGTTTCAAATTAGAGACTATAGTCTCTCTGCTGCTGTGCAATTTTTGAACCCTCCTCTACCCTGTCCATCAGTGCAACAGAACCACTGGGTGGTGGACCATTCTCAGCACAGCATTGGCTCTATCTGTGCCTGAGACATCATAAAGGCAGCCTTCTTACACAGCATTCTGAGGCAGCAGGGCACACAGTCATGTCCATATCTAATGTTTGTACAAAACTGCCTACTGAGGTTCCTCTATTTGGCTGTTTTATGATGGCCGTGTAGATGTATCCTTTGTTACCTAACATATAATACTCTGTGTTAAGACTGATTCTGTTAGGGAAGAAGGGCGGAAGGCACGAGTGCTGACCCAGTGGATAAAACTGCCTTCTAAAGAAGGCCAAGGACATGGATGTGGCATGCAATTCTAGATGATGCTAACATCAGCCACAGCAGCATTGCTGAGGCTTTTAAACACTGTGTACACTTACTGGACACCTCATTAGACACTAGCTTGTTGGTCCGCTTGTAGCTCTACAATTAGAGACTGTAGCTCCTTTTTTTCCAAGCATAACTGTTATCATCTAGCCTGCTGGTCAGAAAATTACTCAAACTGCGGCTCCTTACTCATTCACTTTTGATCCATTGTACCTCATAGGCATATGGTAAACTTCAATTGAGCTCATATATTAATGGAACCTTGTTTAATATGAAATTAATGCTAAGTGTAGGACTTTAAGGGGACATTTTCAATAACAAATATTGAAATGGGCAGCAGATATTAAACATTGTTGGTGTTTACATAGAAATGTTTAAATAAAGTATATGTAGTACATAACTTTTCTAGTTGCTCAGAGCCCACACAAGATAATTTAGTGATTTGTGCTATGGTGAGCACAAAAGAGCACATTTTTATTCTTTGCATGAACTGACTGTTTTCAAAATTCTGACAAGTATCACCTCCCTATGTCCATTAAACCTTCAGCTCAGGCCACTTGGTACCATATCACACTTGTGCTAACAGACTGAAAACGTGGACGCACACAGAGGAGGATCATTATTCATTATCATTATTTATTATAATTCATCATTCATTATCAGTAAACTGGCTTTATAAGATGTTCACTGCAGACATAATTAATTAATAATATAAAGGCTGGCCAACTCAAAGGACACCTTGTTTTTCCAATTATTCAAACCAGGTAAATCTATTAGCCACAGAAAGTTGGTCAGTTTTTCATCTTTATATAAGTTTTATATAACTTTATATAAGAGGTTTGAGTAACGGAAATTGGCTCTTCAGACAAGCTAATGCTATTACCTAAAACTTCAGCTAATCAATGCGAGGTTACATACATGCTGAGAAGCATTTTTAGCATTTAATTTTTATTTTCAATTTTAATGAAATTAATACAAAAAATGCAGTGCATGTGAGTGGATTGATAACATTAATAATTATCTTTACACTCAGTGTTTTAACTGGAAATGTTAGCAATCTACAGTTCTGTTTAATGTTTTGTTAGTGTTTTATGTTTAATGTTTTAGCTTAATTTATCAAGCCTACTGTCTGCTGCTGATCTATAGAGCACTTATGCTAGTTTAGCTGGTCTTTTCACATTGTGATATGATTGTTGTGTTACCAAGTAAATTATATGGAAATAGCTTACCTCAAACACATGCCTGTCGGTATTGACAGTGTTGTCCTCTGTATTGGGTCGTCCCTATGTTTCTCTAGGGTCCTGGGTTCAACTGCCTGATACTTTCTTATTAAAATTTGTAGAAAACTGCCCTATGGTCCCCAGGCTCTCGGTGTGTGCAATTTTGGAAGCACTCCTAAGTTCCCAGGACCCTATGTTCTGTCATTGAAATTTTCTGGGAAAATAGCATGTTCCCATGGCTCTGTGTTTCAGCTCCTGGTTGCCTGAATGAAGTTTCCTTAGGAGATTCAGGAACTTGCCCAAAAATCCTTGTAATCTAATGTAACATTATTTTTGTCTATTGATTACTTTGATTACTAGTTAAAAACTAAAAATTTGTTTTTGGATTTGGATTTTTGTAGCAAACTGCTCCATCTGTTACACATCTAAAACAACAGATCTGCTGACATAAGCTTGTTACCTTACTCTGCTTACTTGCAAGTTAGCTAGCCAATAATTACACAACTAGCAGCAGCAAAATTAAGACCAATGCAGCATGCTTAATCCAGACAGAGCAGTTATCCAACATGTATTCCACACTCTGACTACACTCTAAGTTTGCAATACAAACTTGGCTTGAATAGCAAAGTAGCTCACTAAGTGCATGTGTGTTTCTGTTGAAAAACCTACTTCACATTGTGCCCTGTATCACCTTTGGTGAGCCCAAGACCCTAACAGTGACCTTACCAACATTTTTTGAACCATTTTACCAAATTAATTCAAAGTCAGAATTAAAAACAAAATTCTGACTATAAACCAAAATCATTTTGTGACCTTAAGTGACCTTAGGCCCTATCAAGTACCCAATAATTTTGTATATGCGATTTTGTATATATTTAGCAATAAATGCCTTGGTTTAAATAGATCACAACATAATGTACATATCTAAAGTCTGAAAGTATTTTTTTTTACTGTTGGCCTGCAGTGTGAACTAAAATGATAAAATGATCCTTATATGTTTCCTTAATATGTCATGTTAGGGATGATGTATCATATGAAGAGCTGAGGGACCATATGGCCCTGGAAAGATAGGTATGCTCCCCTCTTCGAGCTTCAGAAATGCTTTAGAAACAGCATGTGACGAATCTCTGTTAATTCAAATAATTTGTGTAATAAAAACTAATTGTGTAACTAACAAACTAATTCACTAACAGTGCTGTTCTTGTTGCCCACTCATTCTGAGGTTATATTTTGAGTTTTTACTTTGGATAGCAGATGAAGTAACACTCAGAGATAGCTGTGATTTGCTGAGAGGTGTGTCAGTCATTCTTTTGCAAACAGTCAATTCCATATCAAGGCAACCAATCTTTGACCTGAGAAAAAGGAGTCTCTGTGCACTGACCTACTGTGATTATGATGGTTGTGATGGATTACACTGGAGCTCCTTTTTATCTCTCTCTTGTTACCTGCCACTTAAGCATACTTACCTGGACATGGGGGGACCTGGAGGGATTAAACGCAGGATTACCATGTTTGCCCATGTGTTTTAGTTTTACTGAACTTAAGGTGCTGCTACTGCTGCTTCCTCTTGCGCTAAGCTTGAGCCTTGCCAAGCATTTTCATTCTGCAGTGCTCTGTTCAGTGTTCTTACTGCTCTAACATACTGTTTCCCAGTCTAGTCTAAGGGGACCTCTAAATCTCTATGCACAGTGCCATGTTCACTGTTGCTGGTTTTGTTCAGGTATGTTTGATGCTGGAATAAAGCAAGAACGAGGACAACTGAGTGTTCCTGATGACTGGATTAGGAAAACTGCACTAACACATCAGTGTGAATTCACTAGGCACTTGATAGTTAAAGCTGTAAAGCGTAAAATGTTTTGTTAAAATTAAAAGAGGTAGAATTACTGAGTTGGAGGGTGCGCACAGCTGCAGATCATCCTGTAAAGCTGAAATAATAAAAAGAAGCCAGAGGTGTTGAGCTGGATTAGGTGGCTATGTTTCATACCATTTTATACATACACTCATCATCAGAAAAAAAGTTGCACCCAGAAGAATCAACTGACAGGAATGAAGCTTGGTGGGTAGGTTTGACATCATGAGACATGCAAATGATTCAAGTTTCACATCTGGGCATGCATGTGACGTAAGCAAGGATGGGCCTAATTGCGGTACCTAGCTGACTGTATAAGGTCACCCTGTTGTGCATGCTTTCCACTCTGACCCTGATGCTGTTCTGTTGGTAGCATCTTTTGCAAAACAAAGTATACCTCAGAGGAGAGTTCAAAATCAATTCGAGCAGTTAGAAGAGTTGGAGAGGGGTCGCATCGTAGAGCAGGATGATCTTATCGATGTATTGTGCACCATACCGGTCATGGAGATACTGCCATAGCACACTGTTGGTGGCAGTGGATAGAAGAAGGCATGTACCAGGGACATGGGGACCTGGGAGACCTACATCAACCGCGGTGAGAGAGAATTCATGGATTGTCTGACATGCGTGGAGTGACCCAACAGCCACGATTGCGGTGAGCAGTGATGCCCTCCATGAGTCGTCCTGTTAGTGCCAGCACCGTTGGCAGACGGCTGCACAACACAGGACTACATACATGCAGATTGTTACGACGACTGCCCTTAACACTGCATCAATGTTGCCAAAGACTGCAATGGTGTCGTAACTCAGAATGGCAGTGGACCATCTTCAGTGACGAGTCCCGCTTTTGTCTTGGTGGAGAGGACCCACAAATGTGTGTGGAGGCACCATGGTTTGTTGTCACATGTTAAATGTCCAGTGGGCCTGGTGTCACTTTACCTCCACCACTACCACAAGATCTGCAGGAACTGCGTGACAATATTCAAGCTGCATGGCATGGATTATCGCAGGGCATCATCTATAAGGCATCAGCCTCTATAACTCTATGCCGAGACATCTGGCATACCATGTTAGCAAACATGGCGGCCCGACACCATACAGAGAGACACTACTTCTGTACATGTGGCTCAATCAATTTTACCCATATCGGTCTCAATTTAATCATCATTTATTGTTCCTGGTAACCTTTATCTTCCTTCTAATAGCATTGCAATCCCACACTTCCTTCTGGGTGCCGCTATTCTTTTGATAATGAGTGTATTAACATAATGTGCCGGGATTAAAAAAGAAGGTCTGGCTCAAAGTTTATGTTATAAATGCAAAATACATGATACTGGTAAAGATAGGATGACAAAGTAGATAGACATCCTGAAAAGGCATGTCCTTCACCAAGTTCTCTTTGAATACTTGTTCAATGTGTTCACGATCATCAGGTTTATCTGCTCAGGGAAGGTGTCTGAAGCCCAACCCACATTACAAAATGTTCTTTCCACAGTCCGCACTGAAAAACAAAACCTTGCGAAACAGACAAAATTAAACTGTGCAGTGCTTTAGAGATGATCGAGAGTAACATTACTATGCCATCTATTACCCAACAAAACTCAACATTGGCACAGAAAGTTTAATACATGCAGTTTCTGGGGGAACTTTTCATTTAGTTCCTTCACTTAATTCTTGTTCACATACCCCAATTTCACCTCAACTTAGCCTCTCATTAGCTGTGTAGTAGTAGCTGTTGGATTCAGAATTTGTATAATTTTAAAATCATTTTAACAGAGTCGAACACTGAAGAGAGACTCAAGCGAGGGTTATATTTCTGACAAGTCGTCATCCAATGAGGCAGTGGACCAGCTGAGCCCTGAAGCCAGTGAGAGAGCAGGTACGCGGTAGTTGCTTAGGAAAGGTGGTTGTTATTGGTTAGGACTTAAACTGCAGCTGAATGCTTGCTTACACTCTTTTGTTATATGTGCTTTGTGTGGTCGCCAAGTATTCTAAGCATTTCTGCATACTCCCCTGCTTAAAAGGGATTTTTCAAAATGTCTGCATAATTCAGTGGTTGAGATTTAAAAAAAAAAAAAAAGAAAGAAAAGAAAATTTAGAGTGTTTGATATGAAATGGTTCATTGTAGAGAAACTTACTACGTCTGATGTCATTGGGGTCGCAATCTACATCACATACAGCTCTGGAAAAATTTAAGAGACCACCTCAAAATGATCAGTTTCTCTAGTTGTACAGTTTCTGGGTTTGTGTTTGGCCAAAATCAGCAGTTCTGTTTTATTCTATATGCTACTGGAAACATGTCTCCCAAATTCCAGATCAAATATTATATTTTAGGTCTGTTTATTTAGAAAATCACTAATGACGCCTCCAGAAGCCTGTTTTTTGAACCATGCCCCGCTGTGCATTTCACCCCAGCCACTGCTCGCCAGTAGGTCACTTGAGGTCATCTTGTCGTCATCTTACGGTGGTTAAGTGACATTCGAATGAGGTGGCACTCATCACGGTCAGTAGAGAGTGGTTTTGGCCCTCTGCCAGTCTGTAGCTGTGTTGTCCTGTGTGTTTGCTGCTTGACCTTGTTCTTATGAACCAGACGCTCACTGTATCTGCCAGTAAAGCTAGAACCGAACCTTCTGTTCCTCACTAAGAACTGCTGTACATGTGGAGATGCTGATTTAAGAAGAAACTGGAGTGGTCTCTTATTTATTTCCAGAGCTGTATGCAGGCGTTTTATTACATTTTTTATTTTATTTATAAATAGGCATACAAGCAAGACATCCAAAAACTCATATAGTATAATGGTATTACATATGAAGACAGCACACAACTGATAGATAAAACACCTTTGTTAAATGATGTTTACTATGACAATGATGAGAATCTAAAAAACTGATGGATCCAAAAGTTTCTTTTACTGCTGTTGACAGCTGCTGTTTTGCTGAAAACAGCAGATCTGATTGGCTCATGTCAGGCAGTGTTGGCTGAAAGGTCTACCTGTGAGTGCAGTTTGAAGGTTGGCTTGCAGGTCAAACAAAGCAACGTAACAGATTTGGGCCATAGTATTCCAGCAGAGACCATCCACTGTGTGCCATAAATGGATTTTACATCATATGTTTTAGGCCCAAAGCTTATTGCATAACAGTCAGAAAACAATGTCTCTGGCATCAGGCGTGGTGTTCATAAAAAGGTATTTTTAAAACCTTTTAGAAGCTTTAAGAAACTTTATAAGCTTTGGATGTCTGGTTCCTATCACCACCACTCTGGACAACTTGACAAGTTTCTCCAGTACAGCGAATTTCATGTCAAACCACATTGTATGACTTGTGTTTACATCTTACCTATTTAATTCTGTAGAATTTTGAAAATGTTAGAAATTCCCTTTAGATTTCTTTAAGCTAATAAAACTGTTCTAGCTTGTATTTTTGGCTGATTAATGGTCTTCCATCAACAACAACAATCTGCATCTTGTGATCTTACAACTTATTATTCCTAGAATCTGTGAAATACAGTCATATGCAAAAGTTTGGGCACTCATAGTCAAATAACGTGCTGTTGTTAATTTTCTATAAAATATCTTCCATACTATAGAGAACACTTTGGATTTTAATGCACAATTGCTCTTTATTTAGTTATTATTTATCATATTAAAGTGAAATGCAGCCTGGGTAAACAATGTGCGATATTTTGTATTTAATTTTTTTATATTTTTCCATTATGTTAAATTCAGTAAATAGAAATTGTACATTAAAACTGGCAAGAAAACATCATATGATGAATTATGTTCCCTGTAGAGAGTGTGTTTTCACATAGAAAGTCAACAGAACATGTAATTTGACTGGGGGGTGTTTATTCTTTTGTGTATGTAATATGCAGATTTTGTTGTTTTGGGCCACATAAAAACCTTAAAAAGTTAAAATATAATGTTTATGGTGTTGCCTACGGAAACGAAATGCATAGAAATGTTTGTAGCATATCTCACCATTACTAATCTCCTTGCTGTTAGATGTGCCTTTCATTTCCATGTGAATAAAATACATCACATCCTAATTTTCCATACGTTTCATGCTGTTTCATGTGTTATTGTCTAATTTATCTCTCTCTCTCCTGATCAGTCCTGGCTATGAGGAGTGCACTGGCTGCTTCAAGAGGTCACTCACAGGGATGTGTAGATCCTCATTCAGGAACTCAGGGGAAGGCTCCATTCAGCAGGCCGCCTATAAAGCCCCAGAGGAACGCCCCTCCAGCGACATGTGTGCACTCACAGACACCACAGCAAAAACACGCCCCAGACTCCACCAGTCCCATCAGCATGGCAGGACACGCCTCTGAGACTCAGTCTCCACCCGGTGAGTCTGAACGAGGGACACGATTGAACAATTTGGCACCAGCTACATCCAATCCCAAATCCGCCCTCATCGTCAGGACGGAGACAAAGGAGAAAGCAGGCCACCCGCTTTATCAAAACAGCAACCAGTCTAACAATGGACTGGCCAGATCAGTCAGGAGACACCCAGCGGAGGAGAGGACCGCCCAGAAGATCCTGTCAGGGCTGAAGCTAAGACGTAATAACTCAAGAAAAGGGGAGCAGCTCCATTTTGTATGATACTGACTGGAGAAAGAACCAAAACTGGACATGCTGATCATTTTTGCTAAAGAAGTGGTAAAAACAAATTTGCGAAATTTTCCCTCCATATGTACTCAGTTAGTCAAGACATGTCTGGTGTCTGAAGTAGGCACTTCTAGAGCTAAGAAATAATAATAATAAAATATATATATATTAGCAATTAGCATCATGCACACATTCTGTCTATATAATCACACACTTGCTTCAGTCCAATGACTTTAATTATTAAAGAAAAATTTCAGCAATTTTTCAGATTTCTGCTAAAATCAGTTGTTGAGTGTTTATTCTGAGTGTTTTGATGTGGAATGCAAATGTAAATAAATTTAGCTTGATATTTAAAATGACCAGTAAACTACCAACATATGTTAATAATGGCAATATAATGATATAGCTGAAAAACATGGTTTATTTGGAGACAGCTTTGCTTTGCGTATCTTCACTGTCCAAAGAAAAACAATTATTGTCTCCACAATGGTAAATTTACAGGGGAGGGCAAATTTAATTCTAAGCGATCATTTCTGTAGGGTCATTCATTCATTTTTACACAGTGTTAACAGCTGCTGTGTTCACATGATACATAAAAGTAAAAATCGACAAAAATGGAGCTACATGTTTTTCTTTAGACAGCAATGATATACATCTCCACTATGCACAGATTTTAAACCTTCATTTTACTAGAGTAAAACAATGTCTCAGGCATCAAGCAACACATATATAAACACTTTATGTAATAACTTTCTTTAAGGGAGCTTATAAAGCTTATAGAGGCATTCAAATTTTCAGATGGTTCCCATCAACACCACTCTGAACCATTCTGAATCAATAAGCTGTTCTAGAATAGAACGTTTAACATCAAACTGCTCCGATTACATCTTAACAATTAATTAGGGTAATTTAGTTAGTCATTTCTGACAGACTTGCTCATGTAGTTTCTGACACTATAGAATGGACATAAGCACTTTGCTGAGTACAGAACTTTTGCACAGAACTAAAAAAGTAAACTTTCAGACACCAGACTTTTCTTGACTGATCACCTACATTTAGGGTGAAGAAGAAACTATTTCGGTTCAATATGAGAGAGCTACTCCTTTAATCATTCTCACAGACTGGAATATGATTCATAATTATTAACTGGGTGGATTATTCTTCACATTCCACACACAATCTGCTCAGTGTTTCATCATCAGATACACCGTGTACCGCTGAGCATGTAGAGTATTCTTCTTGACACTTAGGTGATGTAAATTATTTAGTATGTTGAATTGCTGTCTGAAGTGTGTTTTAGACCCTCACTGTGGTTTGGGATTATTTTAGGTATGTTTTTAGCTGGAGTGTTTTCCATATGTATACACTGACTCTCAATCTCATTTAGTTATAGGATGTGCTGGCAAGACTCTGTCAAACACCACATAGACATGGTTGATAAGTACTTGCTTTTGATTTGTGCAGATTGTAAAAAAGATGCTCCTGGGGGAATTTAAACGTATGATCTTATAAAAAGGAGTTGGGGACGAATCTAGAATGTAATTGTTTTATATTGTCTTTTTTTCAGAGAGTTAATTTCAGATTGAAATGTATTTAAACAGAGGCAAAATATAAAATATGTTTTTCTAATCTTACATAATGTGTTGTGTTGTTTTTCTTCATACTCAATTTACCAAACTGTCCTGATCAGCCACATAACTGTACCCCTACATTACACTTGTTTCTGGAGGTCGTTTTATCAGACAGTGTGCTAATGGAAAAGAACAAGGGGAAAAGCCTGCCGGTTTCACCACAAGAGGGCACATGTGGTACCAAACTCAGATGTGGAAGGAGTGAAGATGCTGGAGCCTGACCTGCCATGAATTTTTGATTGGTGGTGCAGACACTAAAGTGGTCAGTTAAGTGATCTTGATTAGGCTTGTTTATGTGGTTTCTGGTGTTGCATGCTACAATTCCCTAATAAAAAGAGAAAGGCTTCATGTTTATAGATAACAGTATGTTGGGCATTGAGCAAAGAAGCCAGTTTTAGACTTTTAACATGTCTTGATTGCTGATTGGCTACATTTGGAGAAAGGGAGTTCAATGAACAAAGTCAAAATGAAAGGGGATTTGAAATGCATTTCGCTCCGTACCATGACCAATGTTTTACGACTAATTCTGAAGTAGCTCTGATGTTCTAATTCTGATCTGAAGTAGTTATTGGGATTTGTCAACACTGCCACAGCCACCTCAATTCTATGAGTTCATAAATGGGCATTAGGTTACATATTGTCGCTGTCCAAAGAAAAACAAGTATCTCCAAAAGCAGCTTTAATTATTTGGACAGTGACGTGTGTAAGACTTTCTTTCAAGCGATTTTGAGCTATTTCTGTTGGTCTGTGCATCATGAAATTACCACGCAATGTAAACAGCAGCTGCTGTGTTCAAATAACACATAAAAGTAAAAATCAACAAAAATGGAGATACATATGGACAGTTTTTATATGGACAGCGCTGTTATGCATACACATACTGCACTCATCTGTAACAGTAGTATACTTTTACAACCAAAGCCACTCATCTACAGTAGTTGTCCCAGTGAATGACTTATCATTTGGTTCTAAAATTATTATGAACTATTATGACTTTAATAATAACTCAGTTATTGTCCATGGGTACTACTTTTGCATCCTCTGTTAATGGGGATCTTTCTTTGTTGCTGGTGCTGTTGATGCTGTTGGTGCAATGTCAAGGGGTCCAAGCACTCAAACAGGGTTGGTTAATTCGGCTATTGTATAAGGAATGAATTATACTCAGAGATTCTTATACGAACAACCACAAGTCCTACAGAGAAGGCAGAAGTGTTTTAAGGCGTGGTGGTGAAACTTTATGCCTGCAAAAGTGGCTAGCATTTATTAAGGGAGGCAGTTTGGATTGCTGTAATGAACGTGTTAGCTTAACCGGTGCAAGGCTACTGCAGATTTAGAAAATATATAAATTAAATATGACATAAAAATACAAACACTGCCCTGAGACAAGGTCATTGGGGGGTCTTTATTACTCAGCTCAGTTTTTTTAGGAATATTTTTAATTGTTTAGTTAAACAGTTCAGAAATTGGGGGTGCTACAGACCCCTCAGCACCCCCACTTCTTGTGCTCTGGGGGGGCAGGCAACTTTTATCTGTATTTACCATCATTTACCATATACCATCACTCTCTAGTCAACAGAGCACAATTATTAGTTTAAAAATGGCATATATGAACCTTAAGAAACAAAAAGGTCGGAGTAGGAAAAAACGTCTTATATATTCATAAGATTTGTATTCCAGATCAAAACATGGTCATAAGACTAAAGTAAAGGTGGAATTCACAATTGAAACTGTAATCACAAATGGCCAAATATAACAAGTTTACTTTAATGTGTGGTCACTTCATAGTCATGGCCAGCTATTCAAAAACAGATCTGTGAGACATTTGTCTGGTTTGAATCAGAGACCAATATGTATTAAAAACAGAGAGAAAGAGAGAATAAGCCTAAGGGAGAGGACCACATTTCTTCCTTCTCTCTCCCCCCTCCTCTTCCTCCTCCCTTTCTTCCCCTCCCCTCTCTTGCTTTGTGTGTCTGCCTTTCAGTCCTGCTCTTCAGTCAGCTCAGCTTCTCTCAGCCCAGTCATATCACCTCTGGACTGTACAGCACAGCGGGCGATGTTTCGGAGGTCCTGTGTCCAGTCTGGAATTTAACAACTCTTAAGGTTTTTCATGTTACCTACAGAAATCTCAGGAGGCTTGTGTTTCACCGTGAGGTAAGTGCCGTTCTCCTCAACACATGGACAGGTAGGCAGTGCACTGTGTGTGTGTATGAACACTGTATGTATGTATGATATGTGTAAGTATCTGAACAGTCCTGCTAGGTAGTGAATTCAGCTGCTTTAAGGTGCCCGCGTTACTGACACAGGTGTTCAACTGCACACAGCTCACCTCCATAGAACACCACTGCCACTAGAGCCAGGAGCAGCCTAAGATCACTGTGTCCAATGCGATCAGGTAGAAGGATATAAAGCCACCTAAATAAAACAACGATCTCTGGAGCAATGGACCTGGAGTGATGGTGCTCCTTCCAGTACCTTTGAGATAAGTTTCAGTGACTGAGAACTGCTTATCCAACATCAGTACCTGATATGCTAATGCATTAATGCTCAAGCAAATCCTCACAGCCATGTCCCAACAACTAGTGTAAAGAGGAGATAATCTCCCTATTATATGATTTCAGAAGCTGGTGTCCACAAACTTTTGGACATGTAGTGTAACTGTTCTGCTATTCAAATGGCAGTTTCTATGACTGTGTATTGATTCAGCAGGGAGCCACTGACAGTCATAGAGAGAGTCACTGTGTTCTAAGCCTGTGTTTCTCTAAGCTCATCCTTTCAGTTCATAACAGTTCAGTTCAAAGCTGCTATATAAATCAATCCACATTCGATGGAGATAAAAATCAGCCCCTTCACCAAAAACTGGATGAACTCCAGTCACAAAGGAAAACTGATGATGTGGTTTTGATCATTTACAGCTGAAATTAGATCGTAAAGAAGAAGCGAGACGCCGTTTATGGCCGATTTGTTATATTAATAAACTATAAAACTAAAACAAAATCAAATAACTGACCTGACAGGAAGAAACGGAGGAGTAAAACTGAATCTTTCCACTCAGTTTCCACTTTCATGATTTACTGCTCAGTTTTTTACTGGCTTTATTTGGCGGGAATTATTTAGTCCATTTTTGATTTTGCCTGAACTGAAGCAGCTCTAATGTGTATATATCTAATCATATCTACACAAATAAATGCTAATTATTTTAAGAACGCTCGTTTACAGATAGATACCGACCCGAGTGCAAATTATATGAACAATTCAACAGATTTAGTTCCCCTATTTCAGTTCCAGACGGAGCGCTTCCACACACGAGCAGGACGAAAACTGATATTACTGTACAGTTTAAAGACTCTGGATTATAATACTTCACTACGTTCACTTTATTAGACTATTACCTAATCGAGATCATTATTAGACTAATAATTAGACATTATTAGATTAATAGAGTAAATCAGGAAACAACTATTCCGCCTAAATGGATAAAATGAATAAAAATCTCGAAGGAATAAATACTGCAAACCTTAATTTTAATTTAAATACACGACTAAAAAATAATGAAAACAAGAATAAAAATAAGAATACATTAGTTTCCATGTAAATGCATTATTATTTGGTACGTTTGGCTTCATTTATCGTATAATTTATTTATCGTATGTGCAAAATATATTATAAAGTCATGTGTATAATGTCACGTGCTTGAAACACTTAACAAGACGGTTAATGGTTTATTAATTAATTGTTATTTTTAATTTATTTGATATGAAATCAACGAAACAGATGCTGTAGTGGGTTTAATGTTTTTAACTGAAAATGAAATAAATGAAATTCAAAAATTTCAAACTACACAAACATATATACTAAATATTCATTATTATTATTATTATTTTTATTAT
>CM067475.1:36957506-37040869 GCA_034552555.1 Semaprochilodus insignis | reverse complement strand
ATATATATATATATATATATGTATATATATATATATATATATACATATATATACATATATATAATCATTAGTATTGTTATTATTATTATTACATATACATATTACGACACACATGCTAACATGGCTTGTCACTATACAATAATACCATGCAATGTGATACAAGTTAAATGCAATATGTTGTATTGTTACATCCCTAGTAATTTCGATAAGACATATTATTATCACATATAAAGACTTAAAGGGCCCATATCATGGAAAGCTACATTTAGCTCGTGTTTTCAAATGAAGGGGTCTGAAGTTATGTGTAAACATTTTCATAGTTTCCACCTTTACCATTCACTCCCCAGTGCATACAGTCCATGTGTGGAGACTAAGCGGCAAAAACAGCCTGTAATTAATTCATTGTTTCAGTGATGTCACAGGAACCAACTCATACGCATACATCCACCTATTCAGCCTACAGCAGTTTAGCTCCGCCCATTCTATTGAAGTTCTAAGGAATGTTGCAGCTCTGAGTGCTTTCTGAATGATGCACAATACAGAGCAGCCAATCAGAACAGAGCTCATTTATCTTAGACCAGTGTTAAATGCACAGTAACAAAAACAGCCTGTTTAATTCTAAAACATAAAGAGATGCTGGAAAATAAAAAATGGTCAGATAAAATGAACCATTTCCATGTTTGCTACATAAAACTATACAAACATATATAAACATTATAGTTACATTAAGTTAACTTAAATACAAAAAATAAAAAATAAAATACAAAAATTGTGTGATATGGGCCCTTTACTTATATGTAACACATATTGGACACATCTTTACGCATACATACACAGTGCATAATTGAACATGTCTATATATGCATTATAATACATAGAAAGTACGTATGAACCATGTTTCAACAAAACCAGTGTGCATATGTGTGTTTCCTCAGAGCATGTGGGTGGAGGTGAGGTGTGCGCAGGGTGCGAGTCACCCATTGCTGACCGATTCCTCCTGCGTGTAAATGAACAGTCTTGGCATGAGACCTGTGTGAAGTGTGCCGTGTGCCTGAGCACCCTCAGTGGAACATGCTACTGCCGAGACCGTCTGCTCTACTGCAAGCATGACTATGAGAAGTAAGTCTAGACTTCCCATGATGTGTTTCAGGTGTCAAAACTTCAGGGCCACTCCACATTTTTCCTAACCTCTGCTGAAATGGCACAATTCATACTTACAATTGTAATACACACACACCTAGTGGCTACAGGGCTCCACTGTTGTAGACATTCTTCATGTCATTGTGTCTCTGGTTGCTTATGAAATCTGAAGTTCACTGAGAGATATTAGTAGAATGTAACAGGGCTAGACTACTATGAAACGTAAACATATAGTCCAGGTGTGTCCATTTCTGATTCTGGAGGGGCAGAATCCAGTACCGTTTGGTGAGTTCCCTGCTTATACTAAACTTGGTAACTATAATTTTTCAACACTGTCAAACCATCTCCAAATATTACTGCGGTATATAGTATTGGTGGTCGGGTTGGGGGGTGTCTTAAGTGATGTTAAAGAAGTGTTTTGTCCTATGTTATTTCAAAATAAAAATGATAACATTTTACTTACTTTGCTTACATGATCAGTGTATGCTTTTTAGTGTCATTAGTCCTTAGTATGATTCAAAAAATTCCAACCAACTATCCAACAATACAAGTGTTCAGTAGCATATCTATGGGAGTAGCATATCTATGGGAGTAGCATATCTATGGGAATGAAGATGAGCATCTGGGGTTGAAGACTGAAAAGAAACCTGTTTTTGGTGTTTCTAGAGACCCAAATATTGCCAAACATTATATTATTATTATAAAATCATTACAAGCCACATAGAGACCACGGAAAGCCACAATGGGTAACATAGAAAGGCCTCTCAGCACATCTCAGCTAACGTTAGAGCCTTATCTTTTTCAACCCACTAATAGAGAGCTGGTTGCAATCTGCTGCCAGGTATGATTAATGATGGTGAAGGCCATATTTTATTAAATTTATGTGAGTGAATTCTACAAGTTAACTTGAGCCTGACATTTATCAGCCCTCTCACAGCATGCGCTATAGCAGTGCTCTGCTATGTGACGTGACGCAACCCATCCAGTGTTTTCCTGGCGCTGACTTTTCCCCTCTTTTTATCAGTGCTGTCATCTCCTATCAGAGGGCTGTCTTTGAAATATATGAGTGAAATGAGTTTATTTGAAAATTCAGACATGGAATAGAATTTGACACATCATAATTTTGAAATACAGCATTTTTATAATCTTTTTTAAATACTGGCTTTATTTTTCAATAAGGCGGTACACGAAAATACTGTTACACCACCCAACCCTAGTAACTAACCTTGGCGATAATTGTCTAGGCACTTGGGGTTTTTTTTAGCTTTGCTTATATCACTGATTAATGTTAACAGTAAACACTGACTGTTAGATAATGCAGATGAAGTAGGAAGCTTAGCAGTGTTTAATAGCGTTTCACTGTTCCTTCCTTTTTCCTTCTCCAAACTTTTGTTTCATGCTGTTGTTTGGTGGTCACGCTGTCAAGGGACAACTATTTCTTGTCATTTGTTAAGACTTGACTGTCTGTAGTGAAAAATAAATTTAAAAATATGTATATAAAAATACACATACATAATACTGTAATAAAACAAACTTATAACAACAATGCAAGAGTTAGAAAACAGTACTTAAAGCTGAGTCTGAAATGGGTCTGAAAGGATGTGTAGCTGTCAAGAAACTCCCACAGAAAAAAAGAAAATAGTTGTTGTCAGAACAATGAAGTGACCACACCACAGTCTAGACCTTAACATCACTGAATGTGGCTGTCTTGACCAGAAATTGCGTAAATGAAGACAGGTTTCTGACTTTTGCACAGAGCTGTAAATTCAGTGCATTACTTTCTTCATTCATAAGTTAGATTTAAGATCTAAAATAGGCACTAAAGACCATTTAGCTTGTATTTTTTTCATGTTGTCATAATGTTTTGGCCACATTTTCATACAAAATCTTGACTCTTGGCTGACTTGATTTAGGGTGTGTTTAAGCAGGGAATCGATGTGAATGAGCTGGACAGTCCTGATCCAGAGGAAGCCTGCATAGATAATAGTTGATATTAATTGTGTGTTTACTGGTTGTTTCTGGTCCTGATCAGAGGAGACTGGGCAGGTCTGTGAATTAGCAGGGAAATCTGCAGGGTTCAGACAGCTGAAGGACGATGTTGCGAGCTGTTATCGCTGTTGTGAAATGTGTCAGACGCCGTCAGCAGCACTCCTCTCACCAATGACACCTGGAGCTGCAGGCTGAAAGGGAAGGAAGAAGGGAGGAGAGAAAAAGAGAAAGGGAGTGGAAATAACAAAAAATGCTCCCTCTTACGCTCTGCTTCAGAATGTCCATTGCCTTATCTGCATTTTACACATCATGAGATCCACAGTAATGTGTGAAGCCAGCAAAATGTACAGTTTTTATAATATGGTGGATACGATTATGACTGGCTGCCTTAATGTCTTAACATTCCTGCACACAACATTATGAAAGTAACTGTCAGTGTGCAGTACTGTGCAAAATTCAGAGACCACCCTTTCCTTTATTTAATTTTCAGTCAAAATGACAATTTAGTACAAGTTAGGACATATTTCTAAAATAAGTTAATCCACTTGCATAAAGAAGGAAAAAGACTTTCCAAAACTGCAGTGCAAGAAAAATAAAACAAAAAAATGAGACGACAACCTTGCAATATCTGGTAGTGCACAAAACTCGTAGTGCACAAAACTGTGCACATCAGAAACACAGCACTTAAAAGTACTTTCATCTATGGGAGAGAGGAGAAGATCAAGCCTCACTCATGCTTCAGATCACAAAAAAATGTGGTGTTTTTGTCCACCCTTCCTCTGTGAGAAGACAGCTAGACAGAATGTGTAGACGACAGTGTGGGTCTGAAATGACATGCAGCTATCAATAAGACCTCACTGAGAAAAGAAAATAGACAGAAGAAGATTTACAATTTAACCATCTCAGAACAATATTGTTAGGTATTGTATCCTTTTCAGGATCTACTGTTTGTTTTTGCAATATGTGAATTTTCTTATTTGCTCTACCTACTGATCATCCAAATACGTCATGTGCAGAATTGAAATTGTTTATAAGCGTTTCAGTAGCACTGAGCAGGCAATGTTTCTAGTTCTTTATTCCAGTGAAATAACTGTGCATCACATCCTAGGAACTTTATAAGTATTCACTGAGCTTTCTGCTCTGAAGAAGAAATGCTGTTTTAGTGATACACTGTGTTTAGCCTCTTTCAGCCTACTGCACAGATTTTGCTAATATTTTGTTGACACTTTGCCCAAAGCTGCTTATATTGAGTAATTAGAGTGACTTGGGGTTTCCAGCTCAACTGAAGTCTTTGAACCATGGCCAAGTTCCGTAAATCCTGGTTGCACAAATAGACATTTGAAAAGTACATTTTAGCAGCAACAAATGCATAATGTTGCTTGGACTTTGGGAAGTCAGATTGCTGAATCAACATTTTAATGTCCCACTCAACAATAAGAAAAGGGAACTGCTTGTCCGTGTAATGCTATGATCAATACAGTATTATCAACAAAGGTGTCCCAAAACTGCACTTTGATGGCACATTTTTTGCCTTTGAAGTTATGATGGTTCTGAACACCATTTCACTAAAAATATACAAACGGTACAGTAATGTGCAAAAAACAGAAACCACACTGTTATTTCGAGTCAAAGTGCACAGCTTATACAAGTTATTCCTCTTATAGCATAGTGACAAAAATATATATTGCAGCATTGACTGCTGTTTAAAAAGACACAGTTTTCATACATGTTATTATGCTTTATTCTCTAGCTGCCTAAGCTACAAAGTAACTTGTAAAGTAAAGATGTCATGCCATCAACCACACAAACCTTTATCAGTCTGGTGAATATGTATTGCTCCAAATGACTTATCACAGAATGCAGAGTGGGCAATGTTTCAAGCTAGATTTTAGTAGACAGTTTGTATACCAGTGTGGGTGAAGTGTTTCAGGTTTTAGGCTAGTTTAGGATTGCCATTGCAGCATTTAGGTGGAACAAAAACATGGAAATCCATATGACAAAAATGAAATCCAAACTTTGTATGTATTTAAGTAAATGTGCAGGAGACTTGGCACACTTATGTCCTGATGACCTTGAGTGGATGAGCAACAATGACTCCTTGTGTTCCCTGCTGTCTGTCCATCGTCACCCAGCTCCGCTTAATCACCCCCTCCCCCACCCCCTATAACCTACAGCAGGTGTGTGCTCCATTTAAGGGCTGCCAAGAAATATGTGATAAAAAGAGAAACAGAATTTGAACACAGAGTTTTTTTATATTTAACCGTACATTGATCCGCAAGCCTGTTTCCTTTTAAATTTGGATTATGTGTATTTAGAATATGTGATTTGACTCAGTATAGATATCAGCGAGAATGGACTAAGGTTTATTTGGATGTCCAAGTACAAAGACTAGTGTATAAAATATAGAGTTATACTTAAGTAGTAGTAAATAACTTTAAAATATAAATATTTAAATTTTAATGCCTTTTTCTGCCTGACATTTGCAAAATTCCTGCTATATTGCAATTTGCTGGTGCAATCTTTTTTAAACAGATTTTTTTAAACAGATCATTTTCTGAGTCTATTAACTGTCATGACAACACATGACATATATGCTGTGTTTTACTCTTTTACCCATTTCATATAGCTGATTACTGCAGGCAATATGTTCATCCTTTTTTTAACACAGGAAATTATTGTCTATGGTAATCGGCAGGCTGCACAATGACGCTATCATATCAGTATCAGCAGAAAATTGCTATAAAAAATTATTGTTATTAGACAGATATTAGATTAGACTTTTTTGGACTCTGGAAGAGCAGAACATTTGTGTAATGCTGGACTACTGTGGCAAAATTTATTTATTTAAGTTTTATTAAATTACCCTACAATTAATTTATTAATTTTACTGCATTTGTAAGCCTAAGGAAAGAAATCTTATGCTTCTCTGTAATGCTAACCCAGGTAGACATACCAATTTTTTGCATTGGTGAATCCCTAGTCGATAATCATATGCTTTAGTTTCCGGACAAATATTAAACTGAAAAACTCATCATTATTTTTCAGCTTCCTCACATTCTTTTTTTTGTTTTCTTTTACAAGTGCACATACTCTCCCACTTTCATATCCCCGTGCTTACCAGCAGGGTAGCAGAGCCAGACAAACATACTCTATCTTCGCTGCGCTCTTGGACTTCTCTGCATGCAGCAGCAGCCAGTCCCACACCAATAAAGGCAGGCAGCCCCAGGGCACGGCGCCTGGGACCCAAGCACAAAATGAGTCTAGCGAGGGGCTCCCTCCACAGCCCACAACACCAGCACCCTCCATGCAGGGAGCGGATATTTAGGATACTCCGGGTTTAATAGATCACTCTGCAGAACGGGGGACACCAACATCACCCCAGATGGCCCTCACTTTTGGAGCTGAGAGCTCTCTAGACATAGAAATAACACCATACTTGTGTCTTGTGTGTAGTTCATTAGAATAAGGCCTACGTGATAGCTGGCAATTAAATTGCACTGATGTGCTAATCTATTCTGTTTGATTATGTTACTTTCAGAAGAATGAGCTCATTGGTAGTCAAAATCAACAGAATTCTCAAAAATAGTGGGTTTCACATTAGATCATTCCGATTTACATTGTTTGCATCTGATGCATCACTCAATAGGTGGTCAACTGCATCAATTCTGGAATGAAAGAACTGAATTTATATATTATAAAAATAATAATTATGAAAATAATAATACATTAAACCAAAATAATCAAATAAAACTGTAATTGTACTGAATTGTTTCCTAAAGAATTGTAATTGAATGTAAAGATTTGACCTGTTCAGTTTCCATATAATGCAGGCTTTCCATACCAGTCAATTATAGGTCCAAGCGAAAAACAATTTAAATTTTTTTTTTAACAGTGTAGTATCACAGTAATGCAGATCCCCGGTGTAAAGGGCCTAAAGATAAGCAGACTTTTTCATTTCCCACATATGTGCCATTTAGTGTCTCTCTCTCTCTCTCTCTCTCTCTCTCTATCTCTCTTTCTCTCTCTCTTCTTCTTCTTCTTCTCTCTCCTTCTCTCTCCTTCTCTTCTCTCTCTATTTCTCTCTCTTTCTCTCTCTCTATATAGTGCTTCCCTCCATTACCTCGTTCATCACTGTCTGGTTTCTAATAATATTTCTCTGTACCAAACCTCATTGCTCGCTTGTTGAGATTGATAGCAGCGATGACACCAATCAGTTTATCCCTCCGTTTATCGCCCGTTTTCTCTTAATCATCTCCCCACTCGGTGGCTTTGCTTCTGATGGGGCTGGGAGGGGGGCTGCTGTGATTATGGGAACAATGCTAATTAGGCTCTCAGACATGTCTCCTTGCTGTGCTGAGGATAGAGAGGATAGAGGACTGGCTGTTACTGAACAGCTTCTCATGTTAATGGACACCAGCAAAATTTGGCAATCAGTGCAAACTTTGATCTCAGTGTGTAGTGGTCAGGCTGCTGCAGTCGTGTGTGACTGGACTAAGAACTGCCACTGATGTGGATTTATATCGTATTCTAGTTCATCGTTCTAAGACAATGAGGGCACCCTGGTGGGCTGTTTAGAGTTCAGGGGTGAGCTTCCCAAAGGAATCGTATTCCTGAGATCATGATGTGGTAGAGAGAATATCTCAGAACAGTAGCGTTTTTGGGAAAACAATCCCAGTTCTGTTCAGATGGCAGAAGCAGCACATTTTAGGGATATACTCCAGTTTTCTAACCAGAACTGCACCTGTGCTGTCAGCAGTGTGTGTAGCAGTGCAGCAGTGCAGCAGTGCCGAACATTCAATTTTGGATAAGGGAGATTTTAAATAGCTCAACCTCAAAACCATTTTCCCATTCATTTTTTGTTTTACACTATTTGGAAACAACAGCTGGTTGAGTGTGATTTCACGGTTAATGAAGTAGTAGAAATTGAATTATAACAATATATGATTTTTTACATATGAAAAGTGTTAATAGTGTAATAATCTAAACGTTACAGTTTCAGAGAGAAAATATTTTGTTACAAGATCCAGGACAGGCACAGAATCCCATTTTGGAGAAGGAAGATGCTTTAAATCATTGCTGTGATAAAACTTGGCACACAAAATATGATTTGATGTGAATGTTGATGTGAATGATAATAAGCTGGCCAGCAAAATATGAAAGAGCCTATGTTAAGGACAACCAAATTTCCCACTCCTTTTTTAAATTAGAGTTTGGTGTAGCATGTAAACAGTGATAAGGTTTGAAAATGTGCTGTTCAGGTAGTCCCTGGGCTATAAAAGCAGACAATTTTGAAATATTTGCTTTTGTGATTTCATACATCCATCAGTTTACCCTACAGCTATTCAGCCGACTTCCATTTACACACTTAAGATGTAGTGAGAGTTTTAGCCCAGACTGCTTTTTAAATAAGGCAAGAAACAGGGGCAGCCAATCTGCTACATTATATTACCATCCACCAGTTCTCTTTCCATACTACATCTATGAACAGTTGAAAACAGCCTATTTAACTGTAGTTAATAAAAAGAGTGTGAAAAGTGGTCATGTAAAATAATTTTTTTGGTACATTACTTCACACAGGTGCATTCCACCCGCTGCAAATATACAATTATACAGTTAAAGAAGTATCACACTGTACATTTTCTTTACATTATACACTGCACATTTTAATCAATGTGTACTACAGTTTGTGTGGAACTTTTAGCTGTGGTGATCTCATCTGCTAGCATTTCTCTTGAACTTTCTTTAGGTAAGATGAGTGTGAGGTTTATGGGCAAAGGTAGCATCCACGAAAACTACTGTAGGCTGCATTTCTCAGCTGCATTCAAAGGATCTTTCTAATTAGTACAGCATTTCATGATTTTGTGGTCTAGAAATGCAGCCCACCTGGACCAAGCCTAGCTCTTAGATCTCAATTATTGTAGACTAAGCTGACCACAAGCTTCAGGATTTTTTAAGCTGTATTCTGATTGACTGTCTGCTAGCCCATGGGTATGGACTTTCATTCAGAGTGTAATCAATCCAGTGGTAACCACACTTTTGCAGCATTGCAGAGAGAACTATGGTAACTGCAATGGTCAAAGATTTTCAGAAGTGTTGTAGTAGACTTTATTCAAGATATCCTCTTATCTTTGCTAAAGTGCGTATATGATTGTTATGTGTGTGATTTTGTCTACTTGTAGCTGTGATGTAGATGTGCATGACAGCTCACATTGCCCCCAAACATGGTCCATGGTTGCTTATTTTGCATGTCAGTCGAACAGTCCATTCTTGTCAAATTAGGCCGTCCTTGGTCACAATTAGTGACAAAATGCACCAGATCTTTTGATGATACACTTTTGAGACTACAGATTCAGAGATACAGTTTTTCCAATGCAGGTCAGTGACAGCATCTCAAGGGAGAAGTTCTAAGCTGCACCTTACTTTGCATGAACGGGAACTTTTCATGGCAAATGGACCAATAGAAGTAGTTTAAAATTTTAATTTTGAACCCCTTAACGTCTCTTATTACATTTAAAAGTTTAAATTTTAGTGGCTATCTTGTAAACAATGCAAATGGACTGAAATATTCTTTAGTTAGGGTAGTGAAGAATAGAAGCCTGGAGGAAGCACGTCTTGGCCATTTAGGTGGTTAAGTTATATTACCAAAATGCAAATACACAGTAAAACGGAAGTCAGTTGTGACTAGACAGTCTGTGCCTCTGATACAGAAGCCTTTTCCAGTAATCATTGTGAACAATGCCACAATGCTGTCTTGGTGTTCTCAGACATTCATGCAAAACTCTAGCAGCTCTGGCATAAGCACAAAGTAAGTTGCACTCGTTATCTATTCTCAACTTACCGAAGAGAATAGCAGGCCATGAAAGAGGGAGAGATAAAGGAATGAGAGAGAGTTCAGGGGGCAGCCTGCAGAACAGACAGGTCAGGAGAGACCGTGGAAGAGCAGAGAAGAAAAAGAGAGAGCGGAGGTGGCCATGCTGAGGCAGATGACTCTGAGGTGTCTCCTCCTGTGATATTGCCACTGTTTTTGCATAATGTGTGATGAGTTCTCATCATCTCTGCTCCCCCACAACAATTTCATTACAGGCGGCTAATAAATGTTTCATGGCAGAACAAGCTGCTCGCCTCTGCTTTATTAAATCTGAGATAATAAAAGGAGAAATCGAGAAAGGGAGGGGGCAGGCCAGAGAGAGGGAGAGAGATAGGGAGAACGCCGTAGACATTCTCAAACAAGGCTGCTGTATCTTCTGTTTCTGGGGCAACGGGCCCCCCCCCCCCCCCCTTCTTTTTTTCCTCTCTCTCGCTCTGCCACAGAGACACAGGAAATGAGAATCTGGCTGACAGGATATTGCGTTCTGGTGGCTTGGGGATTAGCTCTTTTATCCAAACACACACATACACACACTCACACACAGACACAGGTTTACTCTCACTTGGTTCAGACACACCCCTCCACACGTTGTCACATTTAATCTATACACCTCTGAATATCCCACATGCTACATAAACAACCATGCAGACGTGATTCAGCTTGTGTAAACTATACACAGGTCATAGTATCAGTTATCAAATATTTCATATCTACTCTTCAGCCACAGTTCTACTGTCCACAGGGGTGGTTGTCATCCCAGGAATAACAGAATTATAACAAAAGGGCAGTATGTTAGCAGCCTACAGTGGACAGAGTCAAGAAAGGACTTTTTGCATTTCTTATGTGTTTATATATGTTTAATGCATGCACCGTTCTAATAGGGGTGGCCGGAGTGACCAGTCCCCTCCACCCCGAAATCTGTCCACCTAAAAGGGTGGTCAGAGTGGCCAGTGCCTTAAACCTAGAAATCTGATTGGCTACCCCAGATGCAACTTGGGGTAGATCTTCCACATTGCTGTGGCCCGGGTGCTTGCACCTTTAAGAGGAAAGATGTTTTTCTATTGGCAGATTAACTCCCCAACAGTGAGGCAGAAACGCTCTTTACAACTTCATTGAAAATGGGCAGAGTTAAACAGCTGTAGGCAGATGTCTGTATATGTACTGGTTTTTGTGACATTAGAAAAACACTGAACTCAAGACAGACTGTTTTTGCAGGTATGTTTCTGTGTATGGATTGCGTAGACTGCGGAGTGAACGGTTTTAAATTTTTAACATAGTTTCCATACTACATCAAACTCTCCCAGGTCATCTTTGTGGAGAAATGTAAATTGTTTTCACACAAGGGGTTTTCACCCCTCTCCTTTCCTTGCTCATTGCTTATTAGAAGTTCAACACAAAGTCACATTATCTTATACAGATGTAAAAAATGCTGACAACCAGCACAACAGCACTGTTCATGTATAGCGCTTTTCTGCTCATTTAAAGCTTATTACAAATTACTAACTGACAGTATTTATGAGTGCTTTTTTGCTGCAAAGCTGGTGAATATATTAGTGCTTAATATGGATGAATAAAATATGTAACAACAAACCATGACCTTCATTGGAGTGATATATTTTCTTTATAAAACAAGAAAAGAAGTCAACATGTATGCTGTGTTCATGACCATGTGGAAACAAGGAAAACTTGAAAATATCCATTTAAATGGTTATCCAACTCCAAATTCCTATTCTGAAAGGCAAAGCTTCTCATGAGCTTCTCTGAGTTATAGTGCAAGTTTAACTTGACTTAAACTCACACTGTAACTCAGAGAAGCTCAAGAGAAGCCCAAGTAACATATAACATTAAATAATATATAGCCTATAGCATAATTAATTATTGTTATATAATAGCCTTGGTCAAACTTTGCATCACTGGAAGCAGCATTAAGTGCTCTGGGTTTCAAATGTGTGAGAACCTGAAAATGAGTAACTCAGGGGTCTTTACAAATTAAGCTTTTTTTTTTTTACACTCTCACACAGAGACAAAAATACGAATATGTATCTAAACATGTTAAACTGAGACTCGGTTTTCAACTTTCATCTTTTGACATCCATACATATTAAAGAAACTACACAGCCACAAAAAACAATGAAAACAGTTAAAATCATAGAGAATTAATGATGTTAATGAGTTGTAATCAGTGTTATATAAACACTAAACATCAGCACTCAGAAACATTATTATTAATGTTGTTCCTTAGATGGTTCCTGGGTGCTTCAGTGGCCTGTCCCTCTAGAATGTAACTGCTGCAACATCTAAGATGGATAGGAATAATTCAAACAAGAAGATGGTGAATAAGAAGTTGACTTCAACTTTGTGTGATTTATAGAAATATGGTACTTACAGCTTTAGGTAGAGCTCTACCTGTAAATATTATATTTATACTGTATTACATACAGTAGGTAGTATTTATGTATGGTATGACATTTTCACAAGGCAGCATTAGCACAGTTCTTCAGAACAGCAGTTACTGCATACTCATATACAGACAAGTGACGTTAATACAGCCAAGTGATGACTTAACGACCAGTGTGACGACCAGTGTGGACCAGGCACTTTTGTATGCGGAGAAAAGACTGATTAATTCTGTTTATACTGGCTTTAAACAGAATTAATCAGTAATATCCGTATTAATCAGTATATATATGCTGTTCAGAAGAAAGATAAAGGTGACCTGGAACAATAAATTATGATAAATTTAGACTGATATGGACAATATTTATTGAGCTACACATACAGAAGTAGTGTCTCTCAGTATGGCGTCGGGCTGCCATGTTTTCTAATGCCAGACGTGCCAGACGTCTCGGCATGGAGTTGTAGAGGTTCCTAATGTTGTCCTGCGATAATCCATCCCATGCAGCTTGATTATTGTCACACAGTCCTGCATATTGTGTGGTAGGGGTAGAAGCCCTTCTGAATATCGTTGATCATCTCCTCCAAGACAAACGCGGAACTCGTAACTGAAGATGACCCGCTGCCATTCTGAGTCACTCCATGACAGTCTGGCACAACACCATAGCAGTCTTTGGTGACATCAACGTGGTGTTAAGGGCAGTCTTTGTAATGCTCTGCATGCATGTAGTCCTGCGTCGTGCAGCCGTCTGCCAGTGGTGCTGGCACTAACAGGATGACTAATAGGGCATTACTCCTCGCTGAATGTCCGCAGTCGTGACTGTTGGGTCGGTCAGGTGCAGCGATAAGGCCTGTCCTTGCTTACGTCACATGTGCAGCTGTTGATCCCTTCTGGGTGCAGCTATTTGTGCAACTATTCTTTTGATGATGAGTGCATATAATAATTCTGCTTTCTCTCAGTTTCTCTCCCATCTCTCAGTTACTTCAGATGGAGGCATTGCACTTGTCTGGTCTCAAAAACAATTCCCAAGTCCATCTCACTCCGAGTTCAAACGAGGTAGAAACTGATACCACTAGTTTATGGTCTGGAGGCCAGTTAAATGGTGTAGCGTCAGCACAGAAGACACGTAGAATATTTTATCATTTTTAAACTCATAGAATAATTTTTGCTCTTTTAGCTATTATCTTAACACAAGAGAAAGACACAATGAATTACAGTAGAAACAACCCACTGATGGTGACCAATATAATCGCACTCTATACTGTATACAATTCAAGACAGAGTCTGAAAGTCAGAGTTCATGTCAGTTGATGTACCATGATACAGGGGTTATGATTCAATATATTGTGATACATTGTGACACTCTAAGCAAAATAAAATACTGCGATTTTTATAATTTCATTGTAGGAAAACTGTCATATAATTAAAAACACATCACAATATGCATTTTCACCCACTAACAAGATCTTTCAAGATCTTTTATTTTAACAAGATCTTTCCAGACACTTTTGAACCATTTTTTGAACCAATAAAATAATGGCAAAAACTGGTTTGCAAGGTTTGTTCTATGCACCCACAATACATTAAACATCAACATATTTGTGGTAAAGAAACAAGAAAATAAAATTATGTTGATGTAATATAATGTATTCATGTGGAAATAATGATGAACCAAGTAAATTCAAAGCCTCACTTTTTTTACAAGGTGGTGCTGTAGTTACTTTCATGCACTCTCATGCAAGAGGAATAAATCCATCACATAGCTGTTAGAGCCAGATCTTCTTCATTGTTAGCACTCTTTACTGCTCCTTTGGTCTCATTTTCAGCACATACTCATGTAATTCGACCAAATAACAGTATAAAACATTTAGGTGTCAGCGATTATTTATAACAGCCATTTAAAGAGGGTGCACTGAATGGGCATTTATTCAAAATGCCTCTCTTAAATGTATTTTTCTGGAAAAAATAGAAGGTGTCAGTTCTGAACACATTCAGTCACCCTTTTTGATCTCTTATTTGACTGTGTGTGGGCTCATATGTACATTTATCACCTACCTGTTGGTGTTTGCATATCATTTTTGTGGATATTTGTGTTGCTCTAAGTTTGCATGTGGGTGTGTGTGTGTGTGTGTGTGTGTGTGTAAGGGCGGGTGCAGCGGGCAAGCGTTGTGGGGAATGCTGGGAGATTTTAATAACGCAGAAGCAGTGCAGTGAGATTTAATAAAAGGAGATGATGTGATTACTGAACCCTGGCTCTGAGCCACCTTGCTTCACAGCAATATCCGCTCACACACACACATACACACACACACACAACCACACACTCACGCTTACACATACACACACATATGTGCTCATACACAAACAGACATTCACACACCATGCAATTATATTTACATGCATGATTTACGTATTGACTCCTAATACATTCAAAATTGCACCAACACAGAAAAAGCTTGCAATATTTCTGACAGTGGAGAAAAAGACACCTGCTTAATGATGTGCTTTACTTGTATGTCGACCTACACCACAATTCAGAATGCTTCATCTCAGATCTGTGTTAAGGTTCACCAGAGCGACAGTATGCCTACCTGCTGCTTGGTAAGGTGAGCTGCTGCTGCACTGCCTTTTTTCCCCGAAGGTCATGATCACAGTTAACCCCTTCACTCCTCGCCGATCAAAGCTCTGGTGAATGTTTGAACACAAAGAGAGACCCCACAACAGCATGGTGACAAAATACCTAATTTTCTCATTTGCCCAATTTAAAGTCATTTTTTAATGTGTGACATGAAATATTACATACCGCACATGTTGGACGTATAGCCTCATCCATTTACTATATGAATTCAGTTTATGTACTACTGAGAGCTGTATGAATGGTACTACTATTGGGTACTACAGTGCTGTGCAAAAGTCAGAGACCACCCTTCATTTATTTAACTGAAAGTCAGAATGATCATTAGGTACAAGTACAAATGATTATTAAGTTTATTTTCGGGCTATATTTCTGAAAAATTCTGCAGGTGTTTCTGTTAATTTGTTCACTGTAAGAAAACAACATTATGGGTCTAAAAGAATGTGTAACTGGCAACTGTCAAATACAAATTTGAAACAAATGTAGGGTGTGGAAAAGTATCCCTGTAGATTTCTTCAAAAAAAGAAAGCAAGTCTTCTAAAAAGAATTTTAACTTCATTAAATGCAAAGAGTGGACACAATAAATACTGAACAGTTTGATATTGTAATTAGGTGTTGAGGCTTCTGTACAATTTTCTAATAAAATAAAATGTGTGTTTTTTTTACCAAAAATAAATGACTTACTGGCAGTTTTGACTACATATTGAATTAATGAAGGAGGTCTTCGATTTTTATACTGTACTGTGTATAAATGCTGCTTGGGTCATATATGACTTTAGAGTCATATAAGAATGCTGTTTGAGGACCAATATGAATGCAATTATTTATATGCAATTTGAGTACTATTGCATGCCACTGAGTTCTATATTCATGCAATTTCAGTACAGTTGACTGCTATTTTATGAATGCAGTTTGAGGACTCTTGAGTGTTAAATGAATGCATTTTGAGTGCTGTACAATTCCAGCTTATGTGCTATATGACGGCTTGACATCTAGAATGATACGTGCTCCCTCAGGAGCCTTTCCGTCACAGCAAGAGAGAGCAAATTTCTTTGTGCATGTGATGGGCTTTTGTTGTTGTGGCGATATCTTCAGGCAATGTCTGATGCATCTTTCATTTCAGCAATTATCACCCAGCCTGTAATTTGTTTCATTGCCATTCTCAAACATGAATTTCATTTGATTTTAGGGCTGAACAATATTTGTGGAAAAGTCACATTCTTTAAGACCTTACAACAAAAAAGCAATAAAGGGAAAGGCAGTAGCTCAGTAAATATTCTGAAAAGGGCTGTACCATAAGAACAAAATATCATATTGCAGATGCAGAATACTTTTCAACATATTGAAAATGCTTTAGTGAACTCATGATGAGACGTGTTTAAAGATTGGCCTACATTATTTTTAAATTTGATACAAATTATTTGTTAAATTATTCAAGTATCAGGATTCATACAGACACCCATCTGTGATTGGTTTGGATGATCACAGCTCAAACTTCTATATAGAGCCAAAATGTTTTTATGATAATCATTTTATGAGAATCATGTTTAAAAGATTTTTTAAAGAACCATCCACTACAGGTTTTTTATCACAGAGAAGGATCACTGAGCAATTCAAAGTGGCTGAAATTGTACCCTACATCGAGCACTCTAGACACAAGCTAGTCACTTTGGTCGCGATTCACCAATACAGTATGATCTACATCTCTAGTTTTGAGAAGTTACTCAAAAAAGTTATCCATGTTCTTAATTAATATTTTACATCTTTGGAAAAGTAATCTCAGTACACTTAGATACACGTACTTATACATTACTCTGTAAAACCCAGTTGTACCAGCTGTACGAGGGAGAAGTCAATGGTCATTTTCAGTAATATATTTTATAAGATAGTAGTTACTCACGGTAAGCATAATTTAAAAAAGTTCAGTGTTCTTGCCTTTTAGCAAGGCACAGGCATTTTGCTTGGATAAATTGAAGAACACTGATATTCGTACACTAACAACTGCCTCAAAATAATGTCTTTAAGAATAAAACTTGGTCTGTTGGCGTGGTCTGTTTAGGTCAGTTAAGGCCATTCTTTCTTCAGTGTGATTAGATGCTTTGACAGATTATTTGTTAAATGTACTGCTGTTCTTGCACTTATTCTGCATCAACCAAGGTTACACAGTCACACGGTCTTGCAGTTTTTGATATAACGACACCTTTCAAACTCTGGAACGTTCAGTCTGATTGGGAATTGTGTATTTGCATACAGGTTTTTGAACTGATATACAGTTTTCAGGACTATCTTTGTATAATTGCAATTTTAAAAAAGTACGAAAGTTGCACAACAATCTACTGTTCTTCTGCTTGACCTAAAGTCACAGGTTTTTTTAGGACAGACTGCTTCTTTTTACTGCTGTTCTGACGTCTGCACTCTTTTTTATCTCTCTTTCCTCTCATAGAGTCCTGTTCATTTTCGTCACATAAGCCCTAAAGTTTCTTTTTTCTTACTATGACCAAACTTCATGTACTTCCTCAGAGCAGGTCCCCAGGCTCCACAGCCATATTGACATGCACTCCTCTATGTGTAGTTTTTTCATCCCATTGTTCCTACCATTTACTTTCAGCAACACCTAGTGACCACTTTGCAACCCCCTAACAGCCACTCAGTGAACTAGCAACCAGCTTTAGCTGTAAAATCACTTTTCTAGTTTATTTTGTTCTCTTAAAGGCTTAAGGGTAATGTAAGTAATGCACTTCTGTAGTCAGTAACTGTAAAGGATTACAAGAACTTAAACTGTAAGGCATTACACTACATTGTTCCAGGAAAAAAAGTAATCACAGTAAAGTGATGCTTTGTACTGTGCCACCCCACACACTGCTAGTGGTAGGATAATGGCTTATTTCCATGCTGCACACTTCTGCAATAGTTGCATTGTAAAGGCCAGTGTTATGATGACAATTAAAAAGCGATATATTGGGCCTGTTTAGTGGTTTGAGGATCTGTTGCTCAGGGTGACTGTGAGGAGGGCCTGGGGACTTTGGTATGGGTTTGTTAAGTAGAGGTTGGTGTAAATTGGCGGGTTTGGCAGATGGATTGGGACAGATTAGCCATAGCAGCTGCGTTTCGGACAGGATCATCACATCCGTGCAGATTAGACGCCTTTATGCATGGACCTGGCTGCCTCTCTCTTTACCAGATTTGGAGAATAACACCTTCTTCTCACTCAGCGAGGGTTCTGCGGCACACACACTCACAAACAAATGCACACACAGTTTCTATCTATCTCTCAGACCTGTTCTGTTCAAAATGTCTTTCTCTTCTCTTCATTTTATGTTGCTCACTCACATTATTGCCTTTTTTAGATGGCATTTTGTAATTGCCCTCATACACTCCCTCTTTTTTGAGCTTCCTGTTGTTTTCAACATTTTACTGTCCATGCTTTTTATGCTTTCATACAGGGTACCACTGCATTTTAAGCACACTAAAAAGCGATGCATTGCACCTGATTTAAATGTGTTAATATATGAAGATAATAATTTAAAATTTTGTTAATATGAAAATGACTTGGACCAAATAAATGCAGTCCGTCATTCTTTCTAGTCACTACTCCTGTTCCTTCTGTGCATTTATGTGTATCGATAATGGAAGTTAATTACACATGCAGAAAGATGAGTCTTCTCAGTTATGCCAGGACTCTATATCGGCACAACCGCAGGTACCTGTCAATACTCATGAGTGTATTCCTGTGGCCCTGCGTGTGTGTGCATGTGCGCAAGCGAGTATGCCGTGTTTATTTGAGTGTGTGAAAAAGAGAGAGGAGAGATTAACCCCATGCTATCCTCAATCCCTGGTTATGAGTTTATAGCGTCTGTCTGGGCATCGCACTGTTTAAACAACAATCTAATTAATCCTGTCTTTATTAGTTTCACTGAGCTGAGCTGTGCAGGGAGAGAGGGAGGGAGAGAGGGAGGACGGGGAATTCTGGCAGAAAATACCAACAAGGGAGGGAGGGCAGGGACAGGAAAAGAAAGGGGGATTTAGGAAGAATTTAAGAGCGCAGGCACTGTGCCTTTAAAAAGAACTGACTTTTGGGGAGACACCTCATGAGAAGGAACGTTTGTATAGGGTGTTAAGACACATTCGTGGATGTGAAAAATTGGTGAGTAACTGATGATCATGGATGTAAATCCAGAGAGAAAGCAGCATGTGTTAGGTATTCCACTTGGGGCATTATTTTTTATGTTCTTTCCTGTATTATCTGTAGAAAATGCACACAATTCTGTTTAATTTTTAAAATATGGTATAGTCATCTGGGGTCAGTTGATCTATTGTAAAGTGCTGCCCCCCAGTGTGTTGCATACAACATTACAGAGCCTTTACAAGATATGTCTTTACACTCCTAAAGGCATAAGAGGAATATGTTATATGTACATAGTGAGTAACTGTAAATGTCCACCCTTGATTTATTTATTTAAGTGAAACAACAAAAGTTCAAAAAATGATTAAAAGATAAAAGTGTTTTTTATTAACCAAGTAATGATAGACTGACAAAACTGTCACCATCAGATAGCCAGTCCTTCCAGCTTTCACCAAAAAGGAAATCAAGCTCTGCTCCAGAAACCACTGAGTGTTTCTATCCATCCTTCCTTTGTGAGAAGACAACTTAACACTACATGTTTCAAAGAAAAAAGAAAACGTGCAAAACAGAGAAACATAGAAGCTGCTGGTGTTCTCAGAACAGTGGGCTGACCACCCCAGAGTACAGACCTCAACATCATGGTATATATATATTTGGGATTACTTGGATTGTGAGGAGCAAAAAACCAACTTGTAAAACTGAACTTTGGAGGTGTGGAAAAATATCCCTGCAGATTTCTTTGAAAAAGCAAGTCTCACAAAATGGATGTCTTTGTATGTTTTTTTTCCGATGCTTAAAAATGAATAACTGGAAATTAAATTAATTAAGAATGGTCACAGTAAAAATATACACACAAAATGTAAAATTAACCCCCAGAATGTCTAATTGTGGTGATCAAATCTTGAGTCATATGATAAGATATTACTATTAATAAATAATTACAGTGGATTATTAATTAAATAAAGCATCTACAATTATTTTTGGATTGTAATACAGCCTACATTATATTTTGTTATTATTGATTAAATTACCAAGTATTATTAATATAACACATAGTTTAAAATATATTTTATTTTCTTATGCCCATCTGACATGTAATATATACAGTTATATGAAAAGTTTGGGCACCCCTGGTGAAATGACATATTCTGTTGACTTTCTAAGTGAATATAAGTTAGTACATTTTTGATGTACGTTTACTATTTATTTACTGAATATATTTAATATATTAAAAATATAAAAACATAAATTTGGCAAAAGTTTACATTTTAGATTTAGTTTTATTTTTTTTCAGTTAAAAATACCATTAACATTGGACCAGGGGTGTCCAGTGCAAACTGTAGACAGTCACTGCTAAACACCATCATCTCTCTTGCTTTTTGGTTGATGTGTTTGTGTGTCAGGCTGTTTGTGCGGAAGTGCAGTGCATGCCTGCAGGTGATTGGTCGCTCAGAGCTGATCATGCGTGTGCTGGGTCAAGTGTACCACCTCGGCTGCTTCAGTTGCTGCGAGTGTGAGCGCAGGCTGCAGAGGGGCGATGAATTTGTGCTGAAGGAAGGCCAACTGCTGTGCCGGGGTGACTATGAGAAGGAGAGGGAGATGCTAGCTGCCATCAGTCCTGCCCCCACCGAATCAGGTAACGGGAAAGGCATCTGAGAAAAACTCAGATGTATCTAAATCACCTCAGGGAAACACACAAAAGGGATGCCCTGATATGAATAACCTAGGAGGACTGTTAGTCATTAGATATCAAAACATGGTTCCGCAAGTTAGTGATTTTTGTTTACCTACCGTATTAATATGAGGGTTTATAGACCCCCATTGCTACATTCTTATTTTGACATTATTGTTTCACAGAACAATAACAAAAGAAAATACACTTTGCAAAACCATTTACTGTTTAAAAACAAGTTTTTTTGTTCTGTATTTGCAGTGAAGAGTGAGGATGAGGAAGGTGGGAGTGGCTCTGTTGGAGGAAAGGCTGGTGATGACAGTAAAGAACACAAGAGATCAAAGCGTCCACGCACTATACTTACCACGCAGCAACGCCGCGCCTTCAAGGCATCCTTTGAGGTGTCCTCCAAACCATGTCGAAAGGTGAGCAACTAAAGAGCATTTACCCAGAAATGCAATTCCACACAAAGATAGCTGTGAATTTCAGAGCTGGATCATGTTTCTGCACTGCAGGTGAGAGAGACTTTGGCAGCTGAGACTGGGTTAACAGTACGAGTTGTACAAGTCTGGTTCCAAAACCAGAGAGCAAAGGTAAACGTATATCTGCTACTCTGGTAAATCAGCATTTATGTTCTGCTTTATTGGAGTCAGTGCTGAAGACTGATGTGCTTAATTTGAGCGGCTATCCTGCTGTGTGATCAGATGAAGAAGATTGCTCGAAGGCAGCAACAGCAGCAACAGCAGCAGGAGCAGGAGCAGATTGGGGGAAGCAGGAGGGGTCCGAGCAGAGGGGGTCGACAGAGTAATGATGATAGCGAGGGTAAGACCTGGGGTAAGAAGGGATGAATGGATATTAAATGTTTATGTAGAATCTGTGTGAGATGGAAGGATGCATAGAAGAAATGACATAACTCTGAATCAGACGTTACGGCAAAATGATATGTCATATGATACATATAAATGTGTGTGTGTGTGTGTGTGTGTGTGTGTGTTTTAAGAAGTTGGATAAACCATTCAGCATTTTACGCTTTCAAATACTGAATTGCAATTAAACAGGACTAACTATGTTCAAAAAAGTATATTGTGATGTAATTTATTATACTAACAAAAAATACACACATTGCCCAGGTCTACTGCAGCTTACTACATAGACAGGTTACTCTATACAGACAGACAAACTGTGTACTCTGTAAACATCAGGGACCACCTTTTATTTCTTCAAACTGTCATTAAGCACAAGTAATCCATTTATCAAAATACATTTAAAAGAAAATTACACAAAAGACTCAGCAACTAACTATTATATCAAAATGTACAATATTTATTGTGCCCACAACTTTGCCGTTATTACAGTTTCCATTCTTTTCAGGAAATCTGCTTTTGGGTTAGGAAAGAAATCCGCAGAGATGTTTTTCCACACCTCATATGTTAACTCTTTAACTCTCTAAAGGTTGGTTGTATTCTGAGAACACTTGTTCTGAGAACACCAGCAGCTTATTTGTTTGATGTATCTATTTCTTTTTTTTAGTGAGGGCTTCTTGACATCTACACATCCTCTTATATGCATAGAGTTGAGAAACAGTGAAGTAAAGGGAAACACCTGTGGAGTTTTTCCTGATTTAAGCTTTAAATAGTGTTTATCTGATGGAGACGGTTTTGGTGGTCTACCAGGTCTTTCACAATTGTTAGTCCCATTTTCTCTCCATCTATCTTTTAATCATTTTATGAACTTCAATTTTGGAACCTGTTGTTTTTCGATTATTTTCTTTTGACTTTTACTATGTGGAGTCTGTCTAATCTCCTCAGAAACATCTCCTGGAAAAACTTAATGGCTATTTTGACTAGAAGGGTGAATGAAGGGTGGTCTCTGACTTCTTCGGAGCACTGTAGCAGAGTGTAGCTCATACCTAAAAAAGTTAAAACTGAAGTTTGTATGAACGTGTGTCTCCAAGAAGTGGGTTGGCTGTAGCTAGATAACGAAGGATTAAAGATTGGAGAAGAAGGAGATGTAGGGGCTCACACTTCGTCTCTTCACAGATGGTTCCAGTAGTCATGGATTAGATGGCATGCTCTCTTATTCCTCTATGTCACGGCAGCAGCTCTTGGCTCTAGACCCAAACATATATGGGGCTGAGCAGTTCCGGCATGGTCTAACACCCCCTCAACTAGGCCCTGAGCAGATGCACCCCTACGGTAAGACAACTGAAGCACTTTGTAGCAAAATCTCTATCAGCCCTGGGCTTTATGTCATTTACCATTCTCCTCATTCCAGACTCAGAAACAGTGTTCCATGACTTGGACAGTGATGGAAGCCTCAGTCACCTTGGTGACTGTCTCTTGGCGACGGCTGAGGGAGGGGTCGTAGCGGGACGCGTGGGAAATCCAATTGACCGCCTCTATTCAATGCAAAACTCCTACTTCACCTCGTGACCCCTCTTCACCTCTGATCCCAGACTAAGTCCACGACCATGGAGAGAGGCAGCATCCAGTCCTGCTGGAAACCTAACCTTCACCAAGCCTAAAGGATCCCACATAACACAATCACACTTGAGCTGTGCCAATCATCATCTAGAAGGAGTAACAGTAAACAGCAAAGTCCACAATCTAGGGTATGACTAGGAACAAGGCTTAAGAAATCCATATTGATAGTATTCTCATGGTTGACCAATACTAATAGTGCATGAGACCGACATTAAGACACATTAATATACTTTTTAATAACAGTCATAGGCACACTATAAATACAGGCAGGCAGCTTATTACAAAGGTATTACCTCATAACTTGTCCATGTTGCTGACAAAAAATCTTAAAAGTGAACATGTCAACTTCATACAAGACGCAGACATGGCCGGAATTCATTAGCAAATTAATCATTTACAAGAGGTCGATTCTCTTGTTATGAATATGAACAGGTTACACTTTACTCAAGGGTGGTGACAACTGACATAAATATACATAATCTTGAATAAAGGCTTATTCTATCAGGCATCATTTCATGTAAATGCTGCAGGTAACATTGATTTTGTCTGATATTGTGTGGTCATGACATTTTTGGGGTAAAATGAGTGCCATGTTATAACAATGACTTTGTAGCTTAGTGTATATCACAGTGACAATCTTAGTCTTATAAATGGTAAAATAAAACTAACTTTACCTAAAAGCCACAGAATATTCTAATTTGTGTTTACCAACCTTACTTGGCTGGAATTATGTCATGTGACATAAACAGAGCTGCAAAGTCTACAATGTCACTTAATCATGTGTCATGACACAATGTGATATCAGAAAAATATCTGATGCAGATGTGTTGACTTGGCAAAAGTTGGCAAATGGAACTTTCTTCATGACAAATGATGTCAACTGGAAAGTGTTTATAAAGGTTTATGCAGTTCTATGTCAGTTGTGATGAGGGACTTATGTAGGTGTCGTGTAGCTTTATGAACACTGCCCTGAAGTAAAGGGCTATCAAGAAACCTTATAGCATAGGAATTACCTTGCAATCACCTCAAAACTGGTTTGGTAGTCACGTCAAGTCCTAGCTTTTCTGATTGAGAGTTTGGGAGTCTTTTAAAGACATATGTGACGGATTTAAAACTGCTAAGAAGAGAGTCCTAGATTGGGTCTGATATACAGAAACATTGGGCTTCATTCACCAAACATTCTCATGAAACAAATTCTTCTTAAAACCTACATATGCAGTTTTCACAACATTTCTGAGACTCCTTAATGTTTTCTTATTTGGGAATTACTGATCTGAATCTAAGCACGGTCAAGAGCACAAAGACTTTTTCTTGGGATCTTTCTCAACAACTAATTTATGAAAAATAAAAATCAAGATATTGGTGATTGAAGCCCAATGTTATTTTGAGGTGCAACTTAAACCTAGTTTTGAACTCTTGATTCTCCACTCAAGATACTTCATAATGCTGGACTAATGAGAAACCTGGACAATTAAATGTTGTAAATGTTCTCAGATTAAATTTAGTTTAGTGATTTTCTTACCTAAACATAGCCAAACTCAAATTACAACTTAACTATTAAGTATATTAGAATCATATTAGAGCAAGGAAACACTAAACCGAGCAGCGTCAAAGCCTGTCTGGTCTGGAACTGTGCTTTGCAAGTTTAGGGAGTTTTTATTAGGGTTCAGAAAGCAAAGTAAAATAACACATACCAGAGTGATCAAAACAAGTCAAACACAACTCCACCCAGTGGTAATAGTCAGCATGGCCAAGCTGAGGAGTGAGAACCATCAAGTGGGCTTTGCACCACATAAATAATTAGCTAAAAAAAAAAAAAAAAAAAAAAAAAAAAAAAAAAAAGTGATCGACAATGGTAGTATGAAAAATGATTTCATTAGCTGTAATGCTAACATCTGGCCTATTAATTAAATTTAAATTTACATTTTTAAGTGCATCATAATTCTCTTTTGAATGATTCTTAACCAACAGTCTTAATTATTGATTAATAATATATAGGATATGCATTTCCCCTTCTGTAAAATAAACTCACATACACCCAAAGACATAATAAAGTAGGACACTGACACTATAAGGGCTGTTTTGTCCAAAAAATTATAAGCACATAGGTCAGTCTTTGACCTGATGATATTTAGACATTATTAGCCACTGTTTTTAGGCAGACCTGCATTTCCTCTACCCTCGTGCAGCACTTCTGCTATCCACTACATAATGCAGTAATGTATAAATAAGCAGTATCTTTACAAGTCACAAGGCTGTTCAGGTTTGCCCCATCCCCAAGCTTCAACAAAACTGTGCCTCCTCACAGTGTCCCTGTGTTTAAGAAATGCAGATTCAGAGAAACTGAGAAAACTAACGACCAAGCATAGCTGAGCTTTCAAGCTAGCTCATATGTCTAATTGTCATCAGATGTACGGTGCTCTGATGGCTCTCCCACCCAAAGATTTAACAAAACTGTTTTTCCCAGTGGCCTCTTTTCAGAGAAATGTACAATGTAAAAGCTAATAAACAAGTGAATGTTAACCTAGCAAGCATAACTGAGCTAGCAAGACCATCAGTTCTTTAGTTTGCTTTATTAACTGACCACACCTGTGTTCCCAGGGTGCAAATCAAGCAGTAAACTGAAAAACAGACATACATTTTTAAACATCATATATGATCATATACAATAATACTAATGATAATATTTTTAGTCTACAACACAGCCGGTACATGTAGAGCCTGTTTCATCACTTGCCCTGCTAAATTTAGTTCTGTTATAATAGTGCAGCAGGCTAGGAGTGTAGGCAGGTGTGAATCATGCATGTTCAGCAAAATGTTATTTCCCACCCAGACAGTTTTGAGATTTGCTAAATGATTTTAAGCTATGTTTTATAACATATTTTTCAGAGTTTTTGCAAACTTTACTGGATGTTTAATGTAGCACTCAGTTCTAGTATAACATTTTTAATAACTGACTCAGCCTTGACTATACAGGACATTAAAAAGCCTAAACTGTAGGCGAAAACAAGATGCATCTAGAATGGTTCTATATTTGTGTGTTGGCACCCTAAATCAAAGTTAAATAGAATAGTGAGAGATTCCCACCCTACTATGAATGTGGTGGATGTTTAGATACAGGGTACATATGCGCTTCTGTCTGAAGAAAATGCTCACAATGTGATGTAGCAGGATTTGTGGAGTTTCTTGAACGTTTATTTACCTTTGTTGTTCCACTATGCCTGAAGAAAATCATATTTGAAGTAAATCATTAGGCAGTTGAGCTTCCTTAATATCAGTCCCAATCTATGGCAATGCTAAAATGCCTATTGTTGTAAAGAGGTTTAAGATGAGGAATTCTTCAGGGTCTAACACAGTTAAACAGGGTTGCTTTGAGAGCTTTGCAGGTTACAGGGTAGAGGTACACTATTATAGCATCTACATTATCTTTACTACAAGTGTTAACAAACGGCACCTTGGGGTTGTGCAGCACTTGATGCTAAAAGTTGATGCTAAATGTTCTTGTGCTCTAATGTAATATGCTCATTGTGCTTGTATCATTACTGTTGTTGCAATTACCACTGCAGTCTCTCTGTATGATACTGCTGAATATTTTGTAGCTTCTCCTGTGTGGCAGAACTTCAGTATTGGAATATTTATGTTGCAGCATGATATACTGTATATGTGAGACGTTTCTTATTTAAAATTGAAGAATGTACAGAGCACTTATCGTTTTAACAGTGTCAATTCTATATTATCTTTAACTCAAAGTGTCTATACTGACAAATTGGACCAAGCCAGGTAACTTCAAACTTTGACTTAACAACATGGTTGATAGACAAAGTGTGCAGCAGAATATTAACATGTCAAATGTTCTTGGATCATGTCATGTCAGGGTAATTCATTGTGTAATACCATTTCTTGAAGTACTGCTGAAAGGGAGACAATTGACAGCACATTTCTTAAGTTTGATTTCTTTCTGTGATTCTCTTTGAGTGAATTATTTGTGTTTCTCTGTGCTGTGTTTTCACGTTTACAATATAATTACTAATTTTAGTGGTTGCTATAACCATATCCACTTCATTATTGAGTCTTCATCTTTGAATTAGGTTTTGGGATTGTCTTCAGGTTAAAAGAAAAGGAAAACCCACTGCCAGAAGAACTTCACGTTTGGCTACCCTTCCATTGTAATAATAATAAGGAAAAAAAACAGTCTGGCGTAGTAGTCAGTATGTTCCTGCTTCATAGGACTGTCCTCCCACTCATTCAGTCAGTGGTCAAAGGGATTCTAACCCTCCAGAACCCCCTTTGCTCTTTTTGTTCGCCTGCCAGCAGGCAGCTGGACATGATACAAGGGAGAGACTGCACACATTCCTTAGTTTAATATTATACTGCGATATCACGAGGGAGACAAGACCCATGAGAAACTGAGTGAAACCACTCAGCACTCTCGTCAGATTAGAATAAATATTTTCTGTGACTCAAAGAAGATTAACTGTCATGTCTAACAGCATGAACAGGAGAGAAACCTTTGATGTGTGATATCTCGACTGTGACATTCCTCTCATCCAAAGCCCACAGCAAATTATCTGTCTAACATTAACTAAGCAGCCTCAAAGAATACTTTGGTTATGGTATGGAAGCTAATATTAAAAATATTGTCATACTATCACTGTACAAAACCATTTATTCCACATTTGAAATAGCAAAACCAGGTTTTACAGACTAAAAAAGAATCATCAGTAATAATAAAAGTAACTAAAAGTAGTAGTACTGACTTTGTCTACCTTCTGCTTTTTATAAATCATATTTTTCCATCATAAAAATATATCATAGAAATCAGGAAACCTATACAGAACTGTATTATCATTATTATAATTATTATTATTATTATTGTTGTGAAAGACCAAAAAAATACCCCATTACTGACATTACTGTTAAATCAGTGCATAACAGTGCAAAAGTATAACTGAGAATAAAACAATAACTACTTTGGATACACAGCTATTCTCCAGGACCTTGTATTTTGTGGCATATACTGTAACCTACATACTGTAATGGGTATAGTAAGTTTATATTAACCGTTTTTATTTATTGCCAGCTTTATACGTTTTAGCCTAGAATTCTAGTTTGTGACTAACACCTTTAAAACGCAGAGGTGAGTAATATTTGTTAATAACACCGTTAGATGGCAGTACTGAGTAAGGTTTGTAAATCTTTGGTTTGTATGTTTGTGAGTAACATGTTTAGAAGTCAGTGTGGAGTGATGTTTGTTTACTGGATGTTTGTTAACGTCTATAGTTTTTCTAATAGAGCTCAAGCTGTGTCAGCAGCTAAGAGGAAGCTAATCAGCTTCTTTAGGATGCAATAGATAAGCATATAGTTGCTTACAATGAGCAAAAAAGAATAATAAAATGTTTAATTGCAATTATTAATATGGCAATTTATGGCAAATATATTTATTTTTTCTGTCATTTATCAATAACAAGAACATAAAAATGACATACAAATTGTGAATAATATATAATAATATTAATAAGTAAACAGAAAGTAAATGACAAAAACAAAATCTATATTTCATCACAGTATACATATTGAGGTCCGTAGTTCTTACTAGCACATGGTTTGAAATGTGTACATATAATTGATCATTTTTTCCTGACAGCAATATCAACTAGTCTGTCTGTGTGTGTAAAATATTTTGATCACATAAAACTAAGCTAAGCTATAACTCCCACAGCTTCACACTGAGGTCAGACGGGGGTCCTAGTGTTCTATGTGGGTTGAGGCACTGCATTTCCTGTTGAAAGAACAGTGGACTCTAGTTAGTTGGACATTTTTAACGGCTACAAGAGTAGGATTTATAAGAGCATATTAATCAAAGAAAAACTTAATAATAAAACACAATCATATTAATATCAGACCTCAAACCAGTCATTACAGTCTTCCCTACAGTACTGTGCAAAAGTCAGAGACCACCCTCTCATTTACTGGATTTCCATTTTCTGCTTCTCACAAGTACACAAGTATCTTTCAGTGATGTTGAGATCTGGACTCTGGAGTGGTCAGTCCATTGTTCTGAGAACACAAGCAGTTTTTTGTTTGATTTACAATCTGTTATTCTAGGTTATCTGTTATTCTGGCATCTAGGTGAATACGTATCCTTTCAGACCCAGATCTCAGATCTGAAGCATAAGTGGAACAAAAAGACGAAATCTTTAATGACCACTTATCTGATGGTGATAGTTTTGGTGGTCAAACAGGTCTTGCACAGTTGTCCAGAATCCCAATTTTTCTGTAGCTTACATTTATTTTCCTTTGACTTGCGCTTCTTTAGGCAAATGGATTTTCAATGGATCTTGTAAATACCTCCTGAAAGATGAATAACTTGTCCTTAATGGCTGATCTGACTGGCAATGAAATCAGGGGTGCTCTCTGACCTTTGGCTCAGTACTGTTTAGCGCCAAAAGAGAGAGAATTCGCAAATACTTAAATATGAGTTGTTACAACAGTATTGATATTTACCTAAATCTTTAATGTCGACAGTCTCTGCACAGGCCAGAAAACGTACAACATGAGGAGAACAGGTCTGAGCAGAGGCTTGGTTCTCTCGTAGGCAGCGTTCAAACTCTGAAAATTCTCCTGCACAGTCCGTCCGGATCTTCCGAATCACTGGGCTACATGAACAAACAAGAGGAAGAAGAGGAGTGTTTCAAATCTCATGCAGATCAACACAATCTGAATATGGTGCAGCAAAGGTAGGCAGAGTAGTGTAAACACACACATCAGGGTTTTAATGAAAGAAAGACTGAAATAGAAATAAACTTAAGGTACATGGTCTCTTAATCTCAATGTGAATTAGAAATTCAGTGCACTGTCTTTCCATACCATGCCATATTTGAGTGAAACTTGGTATCAGAGAGGTTCTCTGAGCCAGCTGAGCATTTTCTCTAATAATAGATGAGGAAACATAATATTATTCGTTACTATCATTACTCCCTTCTCCCCTGGTGCACAATGACATAATCAAAAACCAAAGAGACGTGCAGAAGTCATTTGCAAAGCTTTTGTGTTTTGTGGTATGATGGCATGTCTTGTGCTTAATATGACCAGAGACAAAAAGAGGTCAGAAAACATGATTTCAGGTTGAAATGTGAAAAGGTTCATGCAGAAGAACATTTTGTAATGTGGGTTGTGTTTGGGACCTTCCCGAGAAGATAAATCTGATGATTACGAGCGCACTGAAAAAGTACTCAAAGAGAACTTAGTCAAAACTTGTTGCAGGACATGTAGATGTGTAGAGAATTAACTACTGTTTTTTCACTTAAACAGCTAATCAGACCTTCTTACTGAGCCTGTACGTGTGGCATTAATACGTAAAGACATATGGTGCGGTTCTTTTAGGGTATACAGGTCGACTAACTTTTGTTTTGTTCTGTTCTTTTCTTGTACAGAATACTTTTATCTAACTCCAAGGCTAAGATAACTCCAAGGCTCGGATGCTGTCACCAACATAACACAGTTACGTTGTGTTACGCTGGTAGCACTTTAATTGAACCCTGCTACACAACACTGACAGGACATAATGTCATGAACATGTCATGGCAGATGCCATATGCAGACATGAAGGGTCATGGCAGATTATGTTCAGTAATATAACAGTGTCATGTTACCATTACCAGTCACTGTCATGACATACAGTATTTTGCAAAGTTGTTGGCATCTGGGAAACTTGAACTGAAAACGATGTTGGCGTTCATCTGCTTAGTAACAGTAATGCAATAAATGGTCATTATTTTGTACATCAATGTGTTTGTTTAAACCATTTCAGAAACTCTCTCTTTGCGGCAGCCCTGTTGGGATAATCAGTGTAACAATAGTTTAGTATGCCAAGTCCATGCAATGGCTGGAATCTGGAATGGAACTTTAAACTAACTCAACAGGATATCAACAATTTTTTAAATAAGAAATTTGTGTTATGATAAACATCATGACAACTAACTAGAGTACACGCAAAATTTAGAATGTGACAAACTATCAGGATGTCAGACATTGTGGCATCTGTTATGACAATTACAGTCAGGGGCTGGAAGTTAGGGAACAAGTCTTGTGACTCCAAGGTAACCAGTTCGATCCCCCGAACCAACAGGAGACGACTGAAGTACCCTTGAGCAAGGCACTCAACCCCTGACTGCTCCACGGGTGCTCACTGCCCCCTAGTGCGAGTGTGTATGTGGGTGTTTCACTGTATAGAGAGAGTTGACTGTGGAGATGAATTTCCTCTGAGCACAAACACAATGGCAAATGGTTCTAAATTCTAAGTGAAGCATGACACGGCATGTTGTATTACTGGACATAATCTGCCAGGACATGGTTAAGTCAATGTTATGTCGCAGGGTTAAAGTAAATTAATCCCATGAAATTAAACCTAAAGCGAACAGAGAGCAAATTTGAATCATGACTGGTGATTCTGACTAATTCTTTAGGAAAAATGGAACTGAGAAAAACTGAGCCTTTATTTTCCCCACTCACAAGTAAACTTAAAAGGGAATTCCTTTCAAAATGTATTTTCAAAAATTCATCGTCAAAAAACATAGCTGCACAAATAGCTGCACCCAGAAAGAATTAACCGACAGGATAAAACTTGGTGGGTAGGTTTGACATGAATAATTCAAGTTTTACAGTCTGCCGCACATGTGACATAAGCAAGGATGGGCCTTATTGCTGTACCTGACTGATCCAACAACCACGATTGCAGACATTCAGCGAGCAGCAATGCCCTCCATGAGTCATCTTATTAGCGCCAGCACAGACGGCTGCACGATGCAGGATGCATGCAGACCGTTACGTCGAGTGCCCCCAGCACCACGTCAACGTCACCAATGACCGCAATGGTGTCGTGCCAGACTGTCATGGAGTAGCTCACAATGGTAGCGGAGTCCTGCTTTTGTCTTGGTGGAGACGACCAACAAATACGTGTGGGGATGCACTGTGGTCGCCGTAGTCTCAACCTCCACCCCTACCACAAAATCTGCAGGAACTGTGTGAGAATATTTAAGCTGCATGGGATGGATTATCACAGGACACCATTAAAAACCTCTACAACTCCATGAAGAGATGTCTACCATGCTGCACTGGCAAACATGGCGGTCCAAAGCCATACTGAGAGACACTATTTGAAAAAGTTTAGACGGCATGGTAGATACATCTAAGTAGACTGTATGATTATACGTGACCAGCCTACCCATAACATGGTGGTACGATTCAAATCCTGTAAACCCACCCCGCTTTTAATCCCTCGTGTCTTGAAAAGACGCTTATGGTGATGTTGTGGATTTACCTGATGGACTTGCTAGTCTCTGATCGAGCTTTCTCTTTCTAAAACTAGGCAAGTAGGAGTTAGAAGTAGTTAGCAGATAGCACCAGCCCGATCCGTAGGCCATACGTAACCCAAACATGTGTTGCCAGGTCTTTCTTAGAACTTTCCAGGTTATTTTTTTTTAAATAATCTCAGGTAAAATAGGGACATCCGTAGCTGGGGACAGGCCACCAAATACAGGCTACATAAAATGGCTATATTTGTGTTGTAAACATTATGACCTGTGGCTCTAACCACAGACAATATAAAGTTATGTGTAAGTCTGTAAGTTTCTCTACAGAAAGCTATTCTACATCAAACGCACTCTGAATGACTCTCAAACACTGATTACCACTTCCCACCACAGGCTGTCATGGATGATGTACATGAACGCTAAGAACATGAACATAAGACTGAACGTACTCGGAGGAGGTGCACTGCGCCACCTTCACCTTCAGGTGCTGGCACTGCTGCTGCCACTCCGCTGGATATGAAGCAACACAAGCACCGTACTCTTCCATCTCCTTCTGGCAGTATTTGGCTGTTATCTCCATTGCGGCCTGCCTAAAAACATAAGACGGCGTTGCATGAGTTGTACTAGTCGTACTAACATTGGTATAGCACATGATTTGTAACTAGCACCAGACCAAAGCGAGCACGATTCTTTAGAAAGAGGGATGAAAGTGAACACAAATCTGATACTAACATGGTAATAAGTGTACAGCAAGATGCGTGACTTCAATGTGTCGTGTAAAACGCTCACTATATCTGTATTACACAACAACACTTACATATTTGGCGGTTACTGTTTAACATCAGCCCAGCATGAAGGTTGAAAAGCCACATGCGCCTCTCAGTACGCAATGTCACACGTCATGTTCAAGATCCCTTCTAATTGGTTGGAGCGCTGAAATGAGGTCGATTCCATTGGTTCCTCGTATGTCAGTCGGAGCCGACTAGGATATGGGTTAGCTAAAATCACGTGACGTAAATAGAACGCGCGAACGAAACTTCCTGTCTTATCCGGCGATCTGTAATGCACATGGATCCACCTGCTATAGCTGTCTGCTAACCTATTCAGAGAGCCTATGGGCGACATGTGAGGCAAAATCAAGGACAACTGATAGGTTCGCTCAACTATTCGGACGCGGCCGCTAAAGCAGCCATGACATGGCAAATGAAGTGAAAACGTCTTAAATTGCGCTTTGAAAAGCGGCGAACAAACGACGTTAAAAAGCTTTTATTTTACATCTACGGTCCGTATTTTTTTAAAAGAGAGCGTATACAATATTTATCTCTAAAATAAAAAAAACTGTTAAGGTTCCGTTAAAATAACACAAAACGTTAAATCAACACAAAACCAAATATTTATAAATTTGTATATATATATTAATCCAGATTACTGTCCGTTTAGTCTTGCGTCACCGCTTCGCTCCGCCCTCCGTCTCCCTAAGCAACAGCAGCAGCCTGTGCTGATAGGCTGAGCTCGGTGGGCTGAATAAACGCGAAATAAAACTGTTTTTATTAAAACCAGCTCAAAAAAGAGTGCTTGCTCTCAAAGACACTCACATATAATTTCTCCGTAATTTTAACGCAAGAAGAAATAATCACCAAAGTTTCATGAAATGGTCAGAATTTCAGAATTTCCTGCTGGTGTAAATTGGGGGCGCGACTCTGTGTGGTATGCTTAGGGGTGAATGTTATGTTTCCTTGATTGTTTATATCTTTTGATTTATATTCATATGCGTATGTTTGCATTTGAAATATATAAAAAAAAAATAAAATCCTCTCTGATTAAACTGACGTTGAACTAGTTACCGGAACTTACGTCATACACCGAACGTACTTACATATGCGGAAGCCGGTGTACGTGTGTGTGTGCGGTTGCTGATTTTTTATTTATTTATTTATTTGATTTTTGTACCTTTCCGGCGGCCGGACAGTACGGACGGCGAGCAGCTGTTTTTTTTTCAGTCCACCATCTTCACCGGTCGGGAGGAGGTGGAGAGCAGAAGGAGGGTCCCCCGGAGAGGGAGGGAAAGGAAAGCGCAGGATGGACGCCGCTAAAGCTCACGGAGCGGACGGGATTCCGCCGGCCTTCAACCACCACCACCACCGGGAGAACGGCCCGGGTGACGAGCTGGTAAGCTCGGTGTCACTCTACCGGCGGAGGCCGCGACTCCTTCACGGAACAGTGCTGCCGTTCGCTGCTTTTCTGTACCCGGGCTGGCTGTACGTGTGGCTCGGAGTATATGGAGCCTCCGAGTACCCGGAGGCCGGCCTGCTGGCCCTCGCCGCCATCGGCATCGCGCACGTCCTCACTGTGCTGTCTGGCTACTGGTCGGTGCACATGCACTGCTGGTTGACCTGCTCCAAGGTAAACACTTTCGAGGTCCCGGGGGTGACGGTAACGTTATTGATGGGGAGTGCCAAACACGGACGTTCTAGCGTTTAAAGCCGCCAGAAGGCACGATATTTAAACAGATCCACTAAGGAAAGGGAGATGGAAGTGAACACCAGTCCACAAGTACACTGCTAAGATTAAGGTGGTTGGCGCAGAAGCAAGAAAGTGAAGGTGCTCATTAACAGTGTGATAAACACTTGGCATAAGTGACACTGTTGAATCAAAGAGTGCGAGGGTCTGAAATCCACATGGATGTCTTAACTTATGCATTGAAATTAGGTGCTCATGTAGTGCTTGCCCTAAACCTCAAACCCTCAATCCTCAACCCATGGCCCCTTAACCCTCTTCTTCCACCTTCAGGACCAGGTGCTATAGAGAAGGTGTTGCACACTCTTCCCATCTCCTGTAGTCCAGGAATTATTGTGAAGTCCAGATTGCTAACGTAAAGGAAAACTCCACCATTTTTTCAAAACTTGTGCACAATTCCTCCGTTGCTTTTTTAAAAAAGTTGTACTGTCTGGTTTGATGTGACACGGTTTGTTGTAGAACGGTGCAGACACAGGTTTCTTTACAATGGTCCTGATGGGAACCAGGAGTCGGCAGTGTTTACAAAAAAAAAATTAGCCTTTTAGGCTATCACCGGTTAGCTTATGAATGTCTTTTAAGTTTGTATATGAAGTGTTCATGGGGTAAAATAGTAGATGATCTGATATAAAACGTTGTAAACAATGTTTCATTCAGCGTATTTATAACCAAACTTTCTGTCAGGGAGACATTAAAGACATCAGGTGTCTGCTTTCTATCGCTACTGCCATAAAGAAGTTTCAGCAGAGCCGTTTTTTTAGTTTTGTGTCAAACCAGTTAACTGTTAACAGTTGTGTAGAAATTTTGAGAAATTGTTGTAGTTCCTCTTTAAGTTCTCTGACTAGCTGTGAAGCCCTGCTTTGTGAAGTGCTCCAACTGCACTTCACTGTGTTCACTGCATTAGCTAATGAACAAGTCCTTCTTGAGTGATTGAGGCCTGGAACACCAGGGACAGTGTGAAAGTGCAGTGGACTACAGGATCGAAGTTGGGACACACCGGTTTAGAATAAAGGTCAGATGGTGTACCAGAATGCATGGGTTTAGGACAGAACCAGCAGATGCTGCTGGTGAACTCTGTTACATAGTGTTGGGGTATGGACTGAGGCAGTGGTAGCCTCTGTGTGGGAAGATTCCCCCCCCAAGCACTCCACCCCTACATGTTTTCCTGCACCTAAGAAAATGATCATTTGCATCAGGAGCCTGTTTCACAAAGCATCTGAAGTTAGGCTTGGTTTCTTACTACAATTCAGGTTCAGAAAACCAATACGAGTACTGCTGTGGATATGTGTTCTGACGGCGGTGAACAACGTTCTTTGTTAATTCATAAGTAGATCGTCAAGCTGTGATTATTTCTCATACGTATGAATGTATGGGGTTTATAGCCAACAGCGAGTCACATGAAGCACGAAGACGAGTGGCTTATTTTCCAAAGAGCCAAAAATCATACTTTTGTATATATGAGGAAAGTAAAGCATTTGTTACTGTAAACCCAACCTTGTTGTATCAGCCACTGTGTTGCTGCTTATTTGTCTATTAACCATTTAATTATATCACTGATAATGTTTTCTCTACTAAAAAGTGATAATTTTCATATGACTGATGCCACAAATATGATGGAAATAAATGTGACCCAAAAAGGACCTCCTCTGTCAGAAAGCTGTTCCTGATCGTTTATAAACAGGAGGAGCAGTAGCTGTTTATGATCTGATGTTCAGAGCGGACCCTGCCCTGAAGCGTGTTAGAGGTGCAGACCTTGCCATGTTAATACAGCCTGGTGAAAAGTTATCCACCATTGTGAGACAAAAGATCCAAGCTGAGATCAGACTAAGCCTGCCTTGTGAGGCAACCCCAGGTGTGTTACATCTCGAAAGCATGAAAATGTGCAAACAGGAGTTGGAGTTGGGAAACACCTGTCAGTTGCGAAGTGTTAAAGCAGTCTGTGAGAATCTAACATCTGTGTGTTTCTGACAGGAGCCTGACCCAACGAAGGCAAGCCTAGCAAAAGTAATACCCACACCTAACAATGGCTCGGCAGAGCTCGTGCCACTTCAGAGGGACAAGGTGAGGCTGCTTATCCTTCATATTATTTCATGTGTTTGACATGGCTTTGGCAGACAGCTGTAGGTGCAGTGGCATAGACTGCATTACAGGGAAATTCCACTGAATTTTCTAATTTTCTGCTTTTTGCAGAAATGTTCAGTTAAATTCTGTTTACATTCCCTTTAGAGGGAGACCCTTTATTACCAAGCATCTCAGAGTATATCTCAAAAGTACATGTCATCAGTATATATGACTCTCTATATTTTGTCATTTCATATGATGTGATCTAAAAGGCATAAAATGTCCCATTAAGTATTTATACCTAGAGTAGTAGATCGGTTATGAGTCTAAATGAGTTTAAGGTTTTATTTGACCCCAGCTATTACAGTTTTACAATGTAATCCAACTTGTCTTGTTTGTCAGGATGAGGATGGAGGGGAAATCCTGTCCTTTGAGTTCCAGAAGATCCGTTACGTGTTTGACAGAGAGCGGAAGCACTTTTTACCTGTGGCCTTCCCTGTCGACCAGCCCATGGGCTACTTCCAAGCGTGGAGAGGCTACCAGGAGGAGGCAGACCTGCGAGCTGCAGAGAAGCGATACGGGACCAACCGCGCAGAGATGGTGGTGCCCGACTTTCTGGAGCTCTTCAAAGAGAGAGCCACAGCCCCGTTCTTTGTCTTCCAGGTGTGCACCTGTAGACGTTTAATCTTGCATTGAAGGGTCAGTCTGCCAGAAGTGGATTAACCCTAGTCTTGGACTACACACTATTCTGAATGGAAGGTTTGCGTTGAAGGGAAGCTGTAGTCCATGAAATCTGATATGCTCAGCATTAACTTTTCATCATATTCAAATAATCACATTTAAATCACATTTTCAGTAAAGTCACAAATCACAAATATCCAAATTCTTTAGCCATAGCCAATGCAATGTCCTATATTTTCATGTACATATTCACTGCTGATGCATAAATATGTTTTAAATTAAGAAATTGGCGCTCCAACTATCTGGATTAACACATAATTGAATTACCGGTTTATTTTAGGAAAATGCAGTAAAATGATGTAACTGCAGACATTTTAGCATGTTTTGCTCTTATGAAGTACAATAAATGATATCAAATGTCAGTTTGAAGCAAATCTAGACGTCTGTGTATTGCTAATTGAATCTATTTTGGAGTCTGCGTGTCTGACTGTTTCAAGTAAAAACATTGTTTGAAGTGTAAGTTGTGAATTAGCTGCTCATTTGTGCTAACTGTTGTGCCATGCAGGTGTTTTGTGTGGGACTATGGTGTCTGGATGAATACTGGTACTACAGTGTCTTCACCCTCTTCATGCTTGTGGCGTTTGAGGCATCTCTAGTGCAGCAGCAGATGAGGAACATGTCAGAGATTCGCAGAATGGGGAATAAACCTTACATGATCCAGGTATCAGGACCAGGCTGCTAAACAACATTTTTTTTCTCCCCCATAGCGATTTGCTTTCTGTTTTGTAATATTTGTATGTGCATTGCCTTATTTTGAAAACAGAAAATTTTATTTTATATTTGGTACATCATTATATATGTATTTGAAGATGAAATTGTATAATTAGGCATGATTTTTTTTACTAGGTCTATCGGAACAGAAAGTGGCGACCTATATCCAGTGATGAACTCGTCCCTGGAGATATTGTTTCAATTGGTAAGTATCACACATCATACTTTAAAAAATCTCTTTTGTCTTTTATCTGTAAGTAATACAGAAAGTGGTGAGTTAGAGGACTGACTGATCATGGCTTTGATTATCTGTTTAACCTGTACTAAAGGTGTGAAAATAACAGCAGGCCGAAACCTGTACCAGAGTGAAACACCACTTTGCCTGTGTGAAGCAGTATTTGTCTGTAAACTGTAACAGAACACAACTTAAATAAGCCTAAATAATAACTTTAAAGTGATTTAGATTATCCAGCTAACTGAGAAATTCTGCTCTGTGAAACATCCCACCAGCGTCAGAGTCAAGGGTGTCGCCAGAGGTGGCCATGTATGTTGCAGATCTGATAGTATTTACCAGAGCTGTCCTCACATGCACAGGCAGTCAGAAGCCTTGCAGGGCTAAACACAGTTCAGTCATGATGCCATTTTCAAGCTTTACTGACAAGAAAACTATTGGCAAAACATCACAAGGTGTAATCAGTTTAATGTGCATGAAATCTTTATATCTACCACTAAGCCGGCCAGATGTTGGCAAGAAGGTTGATTAATGTTTGCCTGACTCCAAAAAAACCTACTTGTTCTTCCATAGCTGCTGTCTAGACTGTGTCCTGGGATATAAGGGGTTATGCTGTTTTTTGGGAGTTTTTTACAGAGCTATCTTCACAGGAAAAAGTTATAGTGACCTATTGTTTCTGTGAAACAGCAAAATACATACAACCTGTACGGCAGAAAATCATTTCTTTTAATTTTTTAGGAGCTTTTTCAGCTCCTGATGAGGCTGAAGCTGGCTTCTTTTGAGTTTTCCCTTTCCACCTTACATAGTGCAGCAGTTACATTCCAGCGCCTCAGCTTCTTGTTTGAGCTTTGCCATTTCACCAAAAATATAGACAATTCCATATAGACAAAGTAATGACTGTTAGACTAGGTACTGATCAGATGTAGGAAACTAAATAAGTATATCATAAGTATTAGTAATAACTTTGTATTAAAATGTATTTTTATAAAACCAGCTTAGCTTTTCAGGTTATCACTTGTCTCCCATTTTCACAGGGCGCTCTCCTCAGGAGAACTTGGTCCCATGTGATGTGCTGCTACTTAGAGGCCGCTGCATTGTGGACGAGGCCATGCTTACTGGGGAGTCAGTACCTCAGATGAAGGTCAGTGTCAATCGTCAGCTCTGGAAAACATCGGCTTCTCCTTTCCTAGGCGGCAAAGTCTCTAGTCTGTAGTTTTTAAAGAGCTGTACTGGTTCTCTCTACTCTAACATATGTATTTATCACCTAAGCGTTTACATGTCCTACATCTAATATTTAATCAAGTTTGTTTAAGGAGCGATTTTGTGGATTATGCATTATGGAATCTCTCATTCAAGAGTTGTATGTAAATGGTGTTAGAACATTAAATACAGGCCATACAATCTATATATGAAACCTTCACTGTAGCAGCAGTTTGTTTTGTCTTGTCATGACTAATATTTTGTAAATGATTTTGGCATCATAATATACTGATGCATTTTCACGTTCCTAATGTCAGTGAGCCCTTCATAACTTAAATCTGTTGTACTTGAGCGCAGGAAAACTACACTGTACTTTGCTTTGACCTTGCAGGGCTAGAACACTGCTTCAGAGTATGTGCATTATGTCTGCAGGAACCTGTTGAGGACTTGGACCCCGAGAGAATTTTGGATCTGCAGACAGATTCCCGTCTACATGTGATCTCAGGAGGCACTAAAGTGGTTCAGCACAGCCCCCCTCTACGTGCCAGCGCTGGTCTCAAACGTTAGTTCTAACGGCTCTGTCTGTTCCACTCCGTCTTCTCTATAATGCCAGTCACCCGTTTCCTCTTTTTAATCTTAGCACAGAACCTGCCATGACTCATCTTCCATTTGGCTCATTCAATATTAAATTTTTTTGTCTCTGTTCTTTCTGCAGCTGTGGATAATGGCTGTGTGGCGTATGTTTTACGAACAGGGTTCTATACTTCTCAGGTGAAGAACTGTTTGAAAATGACTCCTTCTTCTCATTGCTGTGAATCCTTTTGGTGTATGGATTAGGACCTGACTGATGTATTTGTTTGACTGATACTACTGACCCAGGCTTTTTTCAGTATTGGGCTTAAAATATTGTTGTTGGAAACTGTAATCTCTTAATATCAATATTGACCATCAGATATTTCAGGCTGCAAGTGCAAAATACATAAGGCTCATGCTTCTGAAATGGCCTGAATTTTTCATGTGCTGCTTTTCTTCGTTCAGGGGAAATTATTGCGGACCATATTGTTTGGAGTGAAAAGGGTTACAGCCAACAACTTGGAGACGTTCATCTTCATCCTTTTCCTGCTGGTTTTTGCCATCGCAGCAGCTGTGTACGTGTGGGTGGAGGGTGAGTTGCTGTCACGCTCTCTACAAATGAGAACCGCGTAGACGATTGAACTTGTATTTTATCCTAAGCTTTAATAATTATTCCTCCTCCTGTATAGTTTCACATGCCTTTTGTTTTGTGTGATCTTTTATTTTAATTTAATGTTTGATTTTGTTTTTAATGTAATAATAATCACGTGAGAGACCAGTAATGCATGCAATCTCCAGATTGTACAGATCATATGAGAGGTCCACAGAACTTTCACATTTACTACATTTCCATCTTTGAAATATAAACAGTTATTCCAAGTGGTTTGAGGTGCAAATTTAGAGTTTTAGAAATTTTTAGAAATGTACAGCTTCAAATGCCTTAATTACCAACTCACTGGTGATTGGATCCAGGGGTTAGGCATCAGGCACCGTAATCATAACTGCTTCACGTAATAGTGTTTGTGAGGGAGCTTTTGGAAGCATTAAATGCAAACATCTGGTTACTTTTACCATCATTATAAAGACATCCGAGTTTCTCCAGTGTGGTACATTCAACACTGGAACGCTCAAAATCGTTTTTTTCATTATGGGAACATTTTATAAGAGTAGATGGGTCAGAAATGTACACAATAAACACTTCAGACGTAATTGAAGAGCCTACAGGTTTGGTGTCTCCTCTAGGTAGCTATCCCCCCTTTGCTTGCTATTATTTAATACTGAGTAATTGCACATGTGTAATATGTGGGGTCATCTTGGCTTAGATCTTACAGTTTTGTCTTTTTTTTTTTCTTTTGATTCCTGTCTCTTCTCCAGGGACCAAGGACCTGAGCAGGAACAAATATAAGCTGTTCCTGGAGTGCACTCTCATCCTCACATCTGTAGTGCCGCCTGAGCTGCCCATCGAGCTCTCACTGGCTGTCAACACCTCTCTCATTGCCCTGGCCAAGCTCTGTGAGTGTCGGTGTGGTGTGATTTATGCTGCATGCCTCGCTCATGAAATATTAAAACATTACCTTTTGCAGCAGTTTAGCCCCACCCCTTATTATTTAAGCTCTAAGCGGCGTTTCAGCTTTAAAGGCACAGTAATGGAATAAAGAGTGACTTTGCATATATATTACAGCACTCAAATGTATAAATTCATTTAAATTTGTTCAGCATTGACATTACAGTCTGATTTTCCAGTTTACCCACTGTGACTCACATTTTAAATTCTATTGCTCTTCCAGATGTGTATTGCACAGAGCCATTCAGGATCCCTTTTGCAGGAAAGGTGGAGATTTGCTGCTTTGATAAGACTGGAACTCTAACAAGCGACAGCTTGGTCGTTCGTGGTGTGGCGGGACTGAGGTATAGGCTTATGTCGTCCACCTGTTACTGCCTGAATTTCTTTAGTATCTCAAGTGAAAACATGCTTTTCATCCTATCAGGCTCTTAATCTCTCCTAAATACAATTTGCTACCTCTCTTTCTCATAGAGAAGGGAAAGAGGTAATGCCGGTGTCTGAAATCCCAGTTGAGACTCACCGAGTTGTGGCTACTTGTCATTCCCTGGTTACTCTCGATGACGGTCAGCTGGTGGGTGATCCACTGGAGAAAGCGATGCTGACTGCAGCAGACTGGACACTAACTAAAGGTCAGTGGGCCTCTATTAAAGTAACTTGGAACTAAACCTAAAACCATTTTAAGTTGTTGGTTGACGGAGATGATTTAGTGAAAAGTGTACAAGAATTTGTGTGGTTTCCCATTTCTTTCAACTATGACATGTTTGGGTTATTTCATTTTGCACAGGAGCTATGTGTCTGATACAGCTAACTAGTAAAAGAATAGTCAAGTAACACAATAGTCCCTCAATGTCTTAAGAGTCAGGGTTCCCTGATATACTCAGATATACTTGTCTATGTGTCTTTATGGTACTGTTACATACGGTCATCTATAAAATGTGTATTTTCTTATTTCTTATTGTACTAGATGAAAAGGTATTTCCTCGTGCAATAAAGACTCCGGGCCTGAAGATCCACCAACGGTTCCACTTTGCTAGTGCTCTGAAGAGGATGTCTGTCCTGGCATCATATGAAAGACTGGGCTCCACTGAGCTCTGCTATATCTCTACTGTTAAAGGAGCTCCAGAGACACTCAGGAGCATGGTAAGCTTATTAGAGTTATTATATACTGTATAGGACCTTTTCTGGACTTGCTGTGTCATGCAAATATTGTATGGTCAAGTTGTTGAACAAATAATCTTAATTTAGTCGTATCGTTGTTTGACCGTCTCTTGTTTTGTTGAACGCAGGGAAAGGCACTAAAATTGACTTTGATTAAACACACTACACTACAGGCAATACTGCTAATAATGATCATTTTGATGATTATTATTATTATTATAAAAAATGAAAAAAATTTATCATATCTTGCGAGAAATGCTTACATATATGCTGCCTACTGCCCGAGACATGTTTTAAGATGTTTTGAGATACAAGTTTGAACGTATTTTATAGTTCATTCATAGAAGAGGTTTACATGGAAGGAGTAAGGTAAAATAGTTCACAAGGACAACTTATTTATTATTTACTGCTATTTTACCACCATCAGTGTTGCATAGAGAAATTCATGGCATGTAGGTGCACTGGTGGTTTTGGAGAGCAAATAAAATGGACATTTTCGCATTGTGGACACCACAACCCCTAGTTCCCGTCACACCACTGTATTGAGATCCAAGTCAATCTGTTTTTCTGCAATGAGCCCTTTTACATCGGATCACTTTGAACAACTGTTTAACAATTAAATTATGCAGGTATTTAAAGGTACTTTAAATTACAATTGATAGCAAAACGATGACAGGATAGGAATAAAAAAGGTGGAAGTGTTTTGGAGAAAAGGTAAGATGACCATTAAAGAGGGTGTGCAAGGCTGCAGGAGCTCAGATGTAAAAGACAAGAGATTTTGCTGAAAACCGTATTCTTGCGTTCCCTCCAGTTTTCACAGTGTCCAGCCAGCTATGACGAGGTGCATAGAGAGATGTCTCGAGAAGGAGCCAGAGTTCTAGCACTGGGATACAAGGAGATTGGACACCTCAGCCACCAGCAGGTACTCAATTAATATCTGAGACATTGAATTGCAGCTTTCGATTTTCCTGTGGTAAATTCTTAATAGCAGAAATAGTGGTGTACGAGCAGTGGTTGACTGTTTTGTTTTGGGTTTTTTTATTTATTTATTTTTTTGGTCTGTGTAGGTACGAGAGATGACCCGTGAAGGTCTGGAATGTGACCTGAACTTTGCTGGTTTCATGGTTGTTTCCTGCCCCCTTAAGAATGACAGCAAGGCAGTCATTAGGGAGATACAGGAGGCTTCTCATCATGTAAGTGCTTTACAGAATCATGCTCGCTCTTTCAGATCCAAGCCTTCACTTGAAGACAGTGCCAGTATAAAAGTGAGGGCTGTTCCTGTTGATAAAATGACTACTCTAGTAATCTAAAGAAATTTGACCATTAATCACATATTATTTAATCGAGTGTTTTTAAAGCGTAAAGGTTTAAAAATGGCCAGTTAATAAAATTCAATGGACATTAATCATGTACAGTACGTAGTAAGAATACACAATGTCAATTTTGATTCCTTTACAGATTTTTGTCCTTGTCTTTTTTTTCCCCACTTTGCTCAGGTTTTATTGGTCTAATAAACAGACCTTTATAAACGGACACATGAAACACACATGCACATTTCTAGTACTTGTTTATTAACTAAACTTGTTCTTTAATTAGCCAAACCGTCATTTTACATTTATGTTTACATCAGTTGTCTCTTTAAGTAACATGAATCAAATAAAGTCCTACATCAGAGCAACTGTCTGTTTTAGGCACAGTGAGTCACGCATAATTGTGCTACAACATTTTGGTATACAGCAGAAATGTGCTTACCTACCTGACATTATGTAGGTCTTATAGTTGGAATACCATAATTGGGTCAAATACTGATCTGATCTTGGCTGATTCTGTGACTGAAGTTTAATTGATGAGTCATGGCCTCCCTTCTGTTAATCTGACTGGGCTTAAATGCAAGGAGACCAGTTCAGGCTTTTTCAGGGTCTGTATGATGGGTGTTACATTACATACTGTCTCTCCTTGTGCCCAGGTTGTAATGATCACTGGTGACAATCCACTGACTGCTTGTCACGTAGCTAGAGAACTCCACTTTATCCAGAAGGAGCACACGCTGATCCTACAGCCTGGACCCTCTCAAGGTACAAGTCATTTCACACCAGACACAGCTTTGGGAATGTTGCTGACATTTAGGAAAGAACTAATATAACTGTGTTTAGTGGCATTAAAAAACAAGAGGCATCAAACCATCTGGTGTAATGAAACTACCACCATAGGTTTTGGTGTTTTCCTTGCAGTACCACACCAGATTCAGCTCATTAAATGCTTAACAGTTAAATTATCAATTTTTTGAGTAGTGTTTAAGCATGTTTATTTATTTTTTAAATAATATTTATTAATATTATATAACCTACCGGCAAATGCCTGTTGTAGAGGATTTAGCAATTTGCTAGGAGTTACTGAGGTGTTACAAAACCCTATCTCACTTTTACCCAGAAGATAACTCACTTCATATAGAAACACAAGACCGTGATTGTAAAATGAACTTGTAAAGCTCAGTTCGCTTAATTTTGATGCCCGCAATTTTTTTATTTTCTTTGATTATTTTTAGCCATAATAGCACATGTGTTTGCCAGACAGACGTGCAACATTCGTGTGTTGCAGTCCTTTAAGGCTAGCATGGTTCAACACGTGCATTAGAACTGCAGTTACTGCCTGAGAACTTCAGTAATCCATGAATGTTCTCGTCATTGCTTTACTTGCAGGTGAATGGCAGTGGGAGTCCATAGATGGTACTGTACAGGTACCTCTGCCCCCTCCATCTGTATCGGGACTGGTCAGCCACTATGATCTCTGTGTGACTGGAGAGGGACTGACTAGGCTGACCTATGATCCGCGTTTACTCAGTGCTCTGCTGCCTCACGTGCAAGTGTTTGCTCGTGTCAGTCCGAAACAGAAGGTCAGTTCTTTGCTTGGGGTTCTTTCACATGTATGCTGTAAATTTCCTACATGGCAGAACAAAGTGCTACGTTTACATTTGATCAGTCTTACCAGACTTGAGACTTATTATTCAGTCTTAGTATTATTATTATTATTATTATTATTATTATTCAAGTCATACAGAAGTTGTGTAGCTGTGACAGTGAGGAATTAAAGTGTAGCTCTACCTACAGGCCCTTGATTAGTATGAATAACAATATCTTACAAAACAAAGTTACTAACTCTTGTGCTCTGATTTTAGGAGTTTGTCATAACTAGTCTAAAGGGATTGGGCTTCGTCACTCTCATGTGTGGTGATGGGACCAATGATGTTGGAGCGCTCAAACATGCCCATATAGGTGAGAATATACTAATATGCTTGTAATAAACCTCTGAAGTCATGGGTTATTTTTTTTGTAGTCTGTAGGCTGGCCATATGAGACACTCCGAGGGAAAGAGTTTTACTTGAAGGGAAACATCAGTAGCATTTGTGCCACTGTCTCATCATATTGCATCAATGTTGCAAACTCAATATGTTTTCTTCTGTTACAAGTAAGCGAACGTTCCAGCATGTTGAAATTGTTTTGCATAAAGTAAGTCTAATAATAAATTTCACCACTGTTATATACCAACACCTGCTGCTCAAACTGTACTTTCTCACTTCCCACGCAACTTAATTACCACATTTCAGAAAGTCTGGTTTGTGTGAGATATTTTGGGACGCCAGTTTTATGATGAATGCAAGCGGTGTTTAGCTTTTAATTGTAGTTTAGAGGATTCACTGATATTGGGAGGAAAATGTACTCAAGACAAAATAAATAAAGTGTGAGAGGGCAGAGATTTTTGAGAATGTTACTCAGTTTTCTCGTAGGGAACATGGCTTTAACTCAGCTGACAGTTCCAGTAACGATTACTTGAGATGTTGGAATATATTTTTCTAAGCGTGTTCTCACTAATATAATGCATGTTTATCTTGGCTGTACTGTCTGTCTTGCAGGAGTTGCTCTATTAGCTAATGCCCCAGAACGAATGCCAGAGAAGAAAAAAAGAGGAAGAGAAAAGGAGGCACCTGCTACTGACCCCAGGCCCATGCCTCCAATCTCAAGTTCAGGGGGTAAACTGAGCTCCAGAGCAGCCAGGCAAAGAGTGATGGCTCAGCGTGAGGAGCAGCTGGCTGCACAAAAGGTTTGTGGAGAAGCCTCTGCCTTTCTTCAGTCCTTCACAGTTTTAGTTTTCCTTGCCTTAACACGTGTACTGAACTTAACAAATGAATTAAATCAGGTAATATGAGCTTGAAAATCACCGGCTTAAACCAGACACCAGAGTGGAGAATCCTGGCTCTTGTTGTTCAGTTGATCTACACAGCTGTTAATGTTGACTTTAGTGAGTTTCAGTTTGGGAGACTTTGCCTACATTAGTACACAGCATGTTAAAGTGCATGTTAAAATCAAAACAGCTTTCAGAATCTCGACTTGTGGAATATTTAAACTGCATCTGATGTTCTCTGCTTCTGTGCACAGAGGGGTCTTCCACAGCTTGCCACATAATTCGTTTTATGTTGTGTAGTATTTCCACAAAAAGTACTCTGGGGTTTGTGTTTGGCTGAAAAACTGATTTCTGTTATTTCCTTCTGTTTGGTGCCGTGGAATTATTTGTTGACTAGTCTTTGCAGCCCCTAGTTTGTGATAATATGCATTCACTATGTTGCAGGAGAGGATATGTCAGGTACTGCGGGAGTTGGAGGAGGACCAGCTTCAAGTGGTCAAACTAGGGGACGCCTCAATAGCTGCTCCATTTACTTCAAAACTGTCTTCTATACAGTGCAGTGAGTAATTTACTAGTGTTGACATACCTGTGTGTGTGTGTGTGTGTGTGTGTGTGTGTGTGTGTGTGTGTGTGTGTGTTTTATTTATTATTATTATTATATTTTAATTCCCAAATTAATTCCCTATTTTCAGTCTGTCACGTGATAAAGCAGGGCCGCTGCACTCTGGTGACCACACTGCAAATGTTTAAGATCCTTGCTTTGAATGCCCTTGTGCTGGCCTATAGCCAGTCCGTGCTCTACTTGGAGGGTGTCAAGTTCAGTGACTTTCAGGCCACTCTGCAAGGTCTGCTTCTTGCTGGCTGCTTTCTCTTTATCTCAAGGTCGAAGGTGAGATAATATTCCCTGTTTGGATTTACTTGCTGTGCTGTCAGGCATTAATGAAGATCCCCACTTACAGCTTCACTGGTGAAATAACGCTCGTTCTTCTGGCCTACAGCCCCTGAAGACCTTATCCAAAGAGCGTCCACTGCCCAACATATTCAACCTCTACACCATCCTGACGGTACTGCTCCAGTTTGCAGTGCACTTCTGTAGTTTAGTCTATCTGTACAAAGGAGCACAGAGCAGAAGCCCTCCCAGGTATCATCATTCATTATATTTCATTATATAGTTACGTGTACACAAATGTAATCTGTTCCAGTCTTGGAGGACATATAACAAAGCAGGATTAATTAGTTAGCCAGATGAATTAAGCCCAAAGTCAAGACTGTTTGTAAAAGGAAAGAGAAGGGGCATTTATACCGGACAGTCTTCACTCTGAGGTTAAGTTATGCAGCTTAATATGAAATAGAGGTAGGGAAACATGACTATCTTTATTTTAATAGAATAAATTATGTCGCTATGCTTTTCTGAGCAGTACTTGTACGTTGACCAACCGCATATTTAGCTTAAATAGACCTGTTTAATTCAGTGTACCGCTGCATGTGAAATGCTGAAAAAACTCATTGTGCTCTGTTTTTAACCCAAAAGAGCCCAGAACCCTTTTCCCCTAAAGGACAGTGATGAGAGATCGGTTATAAGATTAGATCAGTCTTATTAAAGAGGTCACATGGCTCTATATGACCGTTTTAAGGTCGGAATACTGGCAACATGTCTCAGCAACCATTTCATAGCTTTATTATTTCATTATTCCGTATTTCATTATTTTGTTCTAGATATGGGGTCAGAATGGGTTCTATGTAATGTAGAACATGTTCTTACTCTCAAAGCATTAGAACTGTTAAATGTGTTTATAACAGGCCTTATAGGTACAAACACAGGCTTTTAAAATGAGCTGGTTTGGTCTCATGCAGTAACCAATCACATCATTGCTCTGTAAATGAGGTCACATGTTCACAAACACACAAACTGTCATGTGACTGCATCCAGGACATTCAGTACAGGTCACTTGGGGGGACTCCATGAGTTTAGGTGAAGGATAAAGTTGTATAAGTAACTCTCCAGACTGTTTAAAGGGTTTTGACACATACACCACCATGGGTTCTTATGGGTCAAACCGGGCACTGCTAGTGTATTTCTCGAATCCAACTCCTCCAGGCCCAGAAAAACTAAATATTGTGCTACATATTCATGATGCACAATACGCCCTTAAGTATTGTGATGTTAATTTTTTTTTTATCCTGTCGCCCACCCTACCCCAAGTTGCAAAATATCAAATTGCAAAATATCTCCCTGCAAATCTACCACCCTGCGTACCTTATAGTGTTTTCTTGACACCTGAAATGACCTCTAAGACTGGAATTCAGACCCTTGAGATGAAGACATGTTTCTGACTCGTAGGCATTTCAGGTCTGCTTTATATCTTCTTTCTTTCTGTCCCTCAGAGAGGAGCAGTTTGTTGATCTGTATAAGGAGTTTGAGCCCAGCCTGATCAACAGCACTGTGTACATAATGTCTATGGCCATGCAAATGGCTACCTTTGCCATTAATTACAAGGTACAGTAAATTCACGTAGAAGTATGTATTAAAAGAATGGTTAACCACATGATCAAATTTACGCAGTTCTCCAGATGTAGTCAATCAACCAAGACATGTTTGGTCACCAAATTTTACTTCTTTAGTTTAGCACTGGAGCTGGAAGCTAACCTTGCTAACAAATGTTAGAGGTCAACAGTTTTGATTCCCCAAGACTGAACCTGTACAAACTGTATTGTGCAGACTTGTGGATGTGGTTTAGGGCACATTGTGGCTGTTTGTGTGCTGTAATAATGAACATAACTGCACTTCAGCAGCTTCAGAAACCAAGTGTTGTACTGAATTCTGGCACCGCTGGTGTGCATGTTCTTCGTGCATGCAAACGGAATGTACAGATGTCTGTGATTTCCGTTGTTTCTATTTATAAATGAATCATCTGTTCAGATTAGCATTTATGAAATAAATAAAACTCAACAGTCTTTAAAAGAGCTGCTCCCTGTGTTTTAGCTGCTAGGTGAAGTTTTGTTCATTTTAAAGTTTTTACTGCTGTGTACAACTTTAATGTAGACTTGGACGCAGCTTGCGCAGGTTAAGGGAATTTTTGGGGGTGTATTTATGGAAAAGATTTGGATGGCTATTGAAGATGGATGCCAAGCTTGTCTTAGGTGATCGATTACATCTGGGGTATGTGGAAAGCATTGTTAGGTACTTTTACGTAACACGAACTGCACTAATTTCCCCCCAGGGCCATCCTTTCATGGAATCTCTCACTGAGAATCGTCCCTTGCTGTGGAGCATTGCCTTATCTGGACTTGCCATTGTGGGACTGCTAACTGGGTCATCACCAGAATTTAATGAGCAGTTTGCCCTTGTAGATATTCCAACAGAGGTGAGCACATGCAGCTCATACGAAAACACTACAACCGTCGTACTTGCCTTAAAGGGGAATTGCAACTTGTTTTTTATGCACAAATCATTGGGATGCAAACAAAGTCAACAATGTGGTTTGATGTGAAATGACTCAGTGAAATGGATCAACTGTTTATTTACAGTGGTGGTGATATGAATCAGGGGTCACAATAACTACAATGTACAAATAGCCATTCCTGGGCTATGTTTTGCATGTACCTCTCTGCCATTAATACATTTAAAGTGTTACAGCTCAGAGAAAACCTTAATCTCACAACTTCCTTACAACAATTTCTCAGGCATCTGGCAGTATATTTATAACCAGGTCATGCAATAAATTTGTGTGAGGTCATTTTTTGAGAGCCATTAAGCGCTTTAGGCCTCTGGTTTCTATCATCACCACTTTGAAGAGTTGGTAACTTTCTCTAAAACTGATCATTCCCCATTAAACTATTGTGAATAACTTTGAATCACTTTGGAATGATTACATGACGCAGAGTTTGACACATCGGTGGTATCCCCCTTTAATATAGATGAAATGGTTTTTCATCTTTCCGTGTTTTCTGCTTGCAGTTTAAGCTGGTGATCGCCCAGGTCCTGGTGTTGGATTTTGTGGCAGCTCTGCTTGTGGACAGAGTTTTGCAGTTCCTTCTGGGCAAAGGGACCCTCCGGTTGCCGAACTGAACTGTTGTATCAGTAGTCTCCAAAGCAGCTGCCGCATCCAGCGAACGGACTGCAGACATGGAAAGAGGGCAGTCATTAGTGGGCGGCCAACTCTGCCACACTCGTAGGAAGCAGGGATGGACAAGCATGGCACTCAATACTGTACGCACCCCAGTGTTCCCAATCTCTATTCTCATATTCTATCTCCTCTTGTCTTTTTCTTTACTCAGACCTGTTGCTTTCCTCCTGTTCAGATTACATGATCCCCTTCCCTCCATTCTAACCTCCCCCTGCCCCTCCAACCCTAAAAGGCCAAGAAGATAACAGTATTGTGTGGAATGAGTGTGTGTGTTTGGTGCATTTGACTTGTGCAACTGACAGGGGCATTCTCTAAGAGAACTGCAGAGTGATTATTTTTTCTTTTTTTTTTTCTTTTTTTTTTCTTTTTCCTGTTTTTCATTTTGTAAAAATACAGATGTCTGAGAGACTTATAAAAGACCAAAACTCACGTGTGTTGCTGTGTCTTCTTTTGTTACTCAGATTCCTGGTGAATATTGTATTCCACTTTACCATTGTAAGGTGTGTTCTACCTTTTATGAGAACAAACTGAATAATGAATAATAATTTCTGCATAATTTATACTGTTGATTTGACAGAATGATGAGATGGTGGAAAAGCTGTTTTCAGTCTGTGTAAGCATTTCCTCATAAAAGCTGACAGCGATTGATTGAATAAAGTTGCTAAGGTTTGTACATTTCCTGTGAGACACTGTGGGTTAATAGGGTAGTTTTTACAGTGATCTTAGTCTGGTGGTTGCTAATATTCTGTTCATATTTTTGTATAGGACATTTTGCAGCACATTGCATGTAGTGAACATGATCTACTTGCATATGCATAAATTTGCCTGTGTTTAAAAAACAGATCTGGCCTTTAGATGAAGATAGAATTAACATCTTTTTCATTATAACAAGTCACTCCACTTAAAGGGTTTATTAGAGCAGATTATAAAACATTTGCTTTTGTGGTTATTGTACCCTTGTATACCTCAGAGTAGTAGAGTTAGAGTTAGAAATAAACAAGTAAAGTTTGATTAATGTAGGTACTCTAGAAGCTGAGATTTTTCACTCAGAACGTAAAGAAAAGCTGATTTTAAGAAACATGTTCAGACTAGGCCTCGGAATTGCACTACCCACAGAGATCTCAATAATCATGCCATATATGTTGGAATGTTAGTAGTACAAATTAAATGGACATATTTGGAGATTCTATTTACATTCTACAGGAAACCTCCTTTTCAGAAATATATGACATAATGTGATTGTGCCAAATGTGGATGGAGCTAAATCATCATTAAAGCCACACGATGTAATATTTTTTGTTAAAACTGAAAGAATTAGCATTACTGAATATAGAGGGCAAAAAAAGGACACAAAGTACGGTGCACATTCATGGCTGTGTCACGCTCTAAAACCTAAAAAAATCTTTAAAAAGAAAAAAGGACAAAAAGAACATGATGTTAAGGTCTCAGATGCAAAATCAACATGATAATAGAATGATAGATAGTAGATAATTCACTTTCAACCTTCACTGGGTTTTGAGTTCTCTTCAAATACTCTTTAAAATGGTCCTCCGTTTGTGGGGTTCCAAAGCATGACCGACGTTAGAAAATTCTTCTTCAGGTCATGTGCAATCGCTCTCCAGAAATCCTATGTAGTACAACTTTGAGGTATATAAGCCTCAATATGGTGCTCATGCATTTAGTACGTCATTTACAATAACATAAAATACACATAGGCTGTCTGTTAGGCTGCCATTTTTATGGTATAAATATGGTCTGTTGCAGGGTTTCTCAACCTGTGGGCCACAGACCACTAGATGGTGCTTCATGGCCCACTGGTGGTTCGTGGCCCATAGGGGCTCTACTCAGGTGAAGGCAGTAGCTTGTAGTGGGCTGGAAACGTTATATATAACTACATTAGTGTTATATTAAGTATAGAAAATAAATATTATGTATATTAGTGTACACATGCATCGCACTAGCAGGCTAATTAAACATCTTGAGTTTGAGACCACAAAGCTGCTGGCTAGCTGCTGATGGAGAGGTTGAATTTGGACATACCATAATTTTTCTTTAATCAAATTTCTTGCAGAAATTATGTTGATTTTAGTTTTCTGGTGGGCTGCTATACTTTGCAGTCATTATCAGGTGGGTCTGGGATGGAAAAGGTTGAGAACCCCTGATCTATTGCATGAAGAACAGTGAGCTAAATATCTAATTTGACTCAAATATATCGTTCAGCCTTTCAGACTTTAGTGAGAGTGTGAAATAAACCAACTGAAAAAATGTTTTGGATTGTCTTATACACTGCCATCATATGATGTCATCCGTGCTACCAGGTGGCCCTCTAGTAGAGGAATTTTGATTATTTGTTATAAAATAATACTAAATAAAATGTATGTGGTATTTGGTTTATACATCATATATTTAATAATACCAATACTGTTGAATATATGTTGTATAATTTATATGTATAAAATGTTTTAACACACACAAGTCTTAACAGGGTTCCCTAAAGTTGCTAACTATTGGGAATGTAGCTAACGTTTCAACTTAATGAACTCCTTCATTCTAACTGTTGGCAGTGTTCTGGGTTGCCAGGTTGACATTATTCGACCAAAACCAGACTAATGTAGCGACACATCCGTAGTACACAAAGCACACACGCAAGACCCTTTTACTCCTTTGCAGCACCCAATTTTTCCAACTTGGCAACCAGATTAAATTGATTTTAAAAAATCATTTCTTTCTTCACATAATGAGTTTGATTCTGGAACATACGAATCTGCACAGAGTCAGGGGTTAAACGTGTCCAATGATAGATTAGATTAGCTGTTGTCGTTTTATACAGACTAAAAAAACTGTCTCACAGGATCTGCACTCCACGTTTTAAAAAAGAGAATTTTAGTAATATAAATACACTTATGATGAAGATGCTCTGTGGAACAGGGTGAAATTCTTTAGGGTAAATACTCTATAAATACATGATGCCTAAGGACTCCAGATTCCGGATTCAACTACATTTCCCATAATGCCCGCGAAAGCCGCTAATGGGAGGACAGCGCGCGGGCTTTGAAAGAAAATGGCGGAGCTTCAAAACGAAAAGACTGAAGGGTTCGTGATGTTTGTTTCGGTTGTTTTCGCTTTTTTTACGGAAAGACGTTATTGACAGTTATTCTCTACTGGTAGAAAATAAAAAAGGAGATTCAAATTTAAAACTAACAGCTGGATTCAATGCTATAACTGTGTTGTCCTAAGATTTCGCTGGACGTAGATAACAAGTCCCAGCTAGGAGGCAACTTAACCTAGCTAACTGTAGCCACTATACTAACTATAACTAAATTGTGACGGTTAAGAGGTTATTTTGGGAGGTAATGTTTTCTATTCACACTTCATGCACAGCATTAATACCCTTGTCCACTTCACAGATTAGAGGGTGACGACATGCAGTCTACGGTAAGCAGTTCAACTACTACCAGTGTTTATACTTTCTGTCTCACATTTAATTGTCCAGTTACGTTACTGAGAAGTCAAAGCTACTGGACTTGTGTTGTGCAGCTGAATTACACCGTTTTTCTTCCGAGGAGCTTCATCCGGTTCAGTGAAGGATCTTATTTGTCTTATTCACACTCACTGAGCACTTAACCAGGAACACCTCTGTGAATCTACACTCACTGTCCATTTGATCAGCTGTGCTTACCACATAGGAGCACTTTCTAGTTCTACAATCACAGACTGTAGTCCATCAGCCCCCTTTTGTCAGGACCACCACAGAGCAGGTATTACTTGGGTGGTGGGTCATTCTTAGCACTGCAGTGACACTGACGTGGTGGTGGTGTGTTGTGCTGGTGAATCAGTCACAGCAGTGCTGCTGGAGTGTTTAAACAGTGTGTCCTCTCACTGTCCACTCTATTAGACACTCCTACCTCGTTGGTCCACTGCTACTCATGAATATGAGTTGAACATGGCCAAAACACACTTTTTGTTTTAAACCTGTTACGTACCTTTGCAAAGCTATTTTGTCAGATTTACCTACTACAGATAAAAGATACATGTAGTCTTTTTGGATAGCAAATACAATGGCTTTATTTGTGTTAGACATTGTGGTTCCTACTTCCTTATGAGCACCCGTGCGGCAATTACATCCAAATACTCTAAATGACTTCGTTTACATCCCAATACGTTAATTATGCAGATATTTTGACAGATCAATGTAACTGACTGTTTGAATTGCACAGTTCGTCTGTGGGGTGTAGTCAGTCATTTAGACATTTGTTACATTTTGTCCACTGCCAGTTACTGTCTTACCTAAGAGTATTTTTCACTTATGCAGCTTACAGAGGAAGGTACTCAAGGGACTAAAAGACCATTAGACAGGACCCCAAGCCCAGAACCTCCACCAAAGTCTCCTCGCACCTCATCTGCCCAGTCATTCATCCCACCCGTAGAAACAGAGAAGCCACCAGATGAACAAAAGTCAAGCTGTGCCGAGGACGACGTTAAAGAGGCAGTGACAGCGGATGTTGTTACTGATCTTAGCCCCCGCTCATGCCGAAAATCTTGGAGGAGGTCAACTAGAGGGAGGAGATCCCTCCCTGCCCTCCCTAGCACTTCCCAGGGTGAGCCCATTTGGTGTGTCTTTCTTCTGCCTTGTTTAGATATGCAGAGCACCTCATTGAAATGTAAACCAAAAAGATATCCTGGAATTAGGGCCGTCTTTGTTGTCTTTGTTCTGTCTTTAAAGGCACTATCTCTGTCCTGATAATATAATCTGTGTTTTATCTTTTGTTACTCATTCGTCCCACCTTTCTTTTCAGCTTTGTGTAAATCAATCAGTCAAGACTTGGGTGACGAAGAGAGGCTGGAGAAACTAATAGAAGCTGCAATGCAGGTGCTTAACACTGATTATCACTAGACTTGTTATAATAATATTATATTACATAATCGGTTAGTCACAGGTATTAATATTTTTCCACAGCTGTTAGATTTCACAGTCATGCATGTAGATTAAAAAAGCAAACTTTTTTTCTCTTTTTGTTTTTCTTTTTTTCCTGAAGCTACAAGGCTGATGTAGTTAATAGGGAGAGGTGAAATATAATGTTTTGCTTATATTTGCAAGTTAATATGCTATATTTTGTTACCCTGAAACATGTTGTCAGGAGCATAAAAGTTGGACTGTTATAATTATTCTGGCTGATGCTGGGTCCAGTAAGGTTGTTGGAGGTTGTTTTTGCTTCCCAGGATTTAAATGAATATCCATTCATGATGATCAAATATCAAAATAAGTCAGTATGCACAGCCTAGTAGCTAGTGCTTAATGCTTATACCCCATCAGTTAGCGTTTGCTTCTACTACTGTTTAAAGCTATGCAACATATTTTGGCCCACATCATTTCAATAAGCGATCTGTGCCTTGCCCAGAATCGACCTGGTCTGTAAAGCTAGAGAATGCATAGTACAAAATGTATTTTGAATATTTGAAACCACCATTTTCTGTGAAAATTTGGAGGAAAATGTTTTTATTTATTTATGTTTCAAAGTTTTTTAGGTTTTCTCTCTTATTGCACTTTTTTATAATAAGGAACATACCATATTACACAACAGTTGGGCTTATACAATAATATTGGCATACAATTAACAAAATAGGCAGTTAAATTGTTAATTGCAGTTACTCGTATGACATTTAATCATTAGTTAGCCTTTCCTAATCCTGGCAGGCCTTATTGTCAGTAAATTCAGTTTTCAGTCACTAGGCTGTTTTGTTCATGCTTTTAAATGCCCATCTGTCGTTCTGTGTCTATGCAGCTTACAGTAAAGAGGCTACAGAACACTTTGTCTACTATCCCTGGTGCTGACATGAAGTCGCTACAGACACAAGGTACTTGATTATATACCTTTGAATGAATTATATTGTTATTTAAAGGGCCTGTCATTTATACTGAGAGTTTAATGTTATCTGCAAACACTGCTAAAGTTTCTAAATGTACTGTTCACTCTACACTCCATACAGCTCATTTATATAAAAATGAGCTGCAAAATCTGCACATAAAATCATAAACGTTTTAAGTGGACCCCCTCTTTTTTTGTAGTTGATTCCTTGCAGACAGAATGGAAAAGTCTGAGTAAAAACATTAGTCAAGAAAATTCACTGATACTCTTCAGCACTAACAGGTAATGGTGATTTGTTACCCTAAGTCAACTTAACATTTTTTTTCCCTCAACTTTTTTTTTTCTTTGATTAAACTTCTCTCTGTTTGTCTCTAGTGATCCTGACCTTCAGAAAATCATGGATCAAACGAAGGAGGCCATCAGCAGGTAGGGTTATGTGACGTCTTAGGCTACTGCATTTGGCGCTTAATTTGTTGTAAAATTAATGTTGAATAATCAATGTTTAAGGTTACAGACTGAGAGTTCATCTTGGGAATCCTTACTGATTAAGCACCGCTGCAAAGCTGAGGAACTGGCTAAGTAAGTACTACCCCACACAAGAGCTTTCTAACAAGGTGTTCCCACTTTGTCTTCCCGCTTTAACATTCTACTTTACCCTGCCCCTAAAGGGCTCATATCGTAGAAAAATAAAAACATTTGTGGCGTGTAAATATTCTTTTCACAGTCTGGACCATATGTGGAAACTAACCTATCAAACAGCCTGTTTTAACTTATTGTATTTTGTGATGTCACAAAAACCACAACATTTATATGTATCCACCTGTTCAACCTACAGCACTTTAGCTCCCCCTTTCACATTGACGTTTAAGGTGTTGAGAAATAAGAAACTAGAAAATGTAAAATATCAGCCCTTCAAAATCTCTATATGGGCACACTCAAGTTCCTTACTGTCGTAACTACGCATGATTCATAGTTATTACTGAGTGATAAGTTTTATGATTAATCTGTAGCTTAAGCCGTTATGGCTTTTGATGTGCTGTTACTGTCTGCTTTAAGAGTGGTGTTTCGTCTGCAGGCGAGTGGAGCAGGGACAGGAGAGAGGTGTGAAGCTGGACCCATCCTGCCTCGCCCAGTCTTCTCAGAGCAAACTTATCCTGAACAAACCAGATTACCATGCAGTGTTGTGTAGACAGCAGAGAGTCCTTAATACAATGGAGCTGGTGGTAAGGATGCACTGTGCAAATGATAAGTCTAATAACCTTGAAGGAGATTACAGACAAAAAAATGAACTTAATTTTTTATTGTTTTAAACTGATGCAGGGGAAGGGAAAAGGCAGGAGACACACACACAAACAAGGTTTTAGGTTGACAGGTGCACCATTTCAGACACAACATTCAACAGCAATCTGTGTTTGTACAGGTAGATTGATTAATCAAAGACAATGGTTTCTGTTCATCTCACTTTCACGGGTATAGCAGTCCCATTTCTTCCAGCATTTCCGTGGAACGAACATGAGTGACAATTTTGTTTAAAAAAAAAAAAAAAAAAAAAGGTTTCTTCAGAGCCAACGCTTAGTAATAGCTTTTTGGCAAGCAACCGGAAGGATATTTAATAGGTAGCCATCACTCTTAAATAAACCTTCAGGGATTGCATCAAGATACATGGAATTAAATCAGACCTCCACTTTAAAACCCAGGATCTTAGAACCCAGGATCTCTCCATATCAACCCAAAAGGATTGAGCATTCATGAGCATGGTCTATATCCATTGCCCCCTCACTCTCCCCAGCAAGGGAAATGAGTTCCATTTAGCTTGTATTTGAGCTTGCGGCATTACAAAAAAAATCTTATCTGCAGAGATCCCTCCAAAGTAGTAAAACTATCTGCATAATTGAGTCTTGTCGGGCTACCTTTTCACCTTACCATATCCTTTATGTACCTCTCTGCTAGTAATGTGATTTTAAAAAATACAGTTTGTGACAAAAACTTATTTTAAAACTGTGGAACAGTATCTCAGGTATCAGGTATTCATAGCCATAGACATCTGGTTCCTATCACCACCGCCGTGAACAATTTTGTCCCTAATTTCTCTAGAATGGAACATTTAGCATCGATTACGCAGAATTTGGGGGAGGAAAAAAAATCATAGACCAAAAGATGCAGTTACAGTTGTTGTCCAGCAGGTTGGGCTGCAGTAAATATCAGACAAGCTAGGGTTGTTTTTATAGTCTTTAAGTGTGCCACTATCGATACTGTAAAAATGGCATCAGTTTTATAGTATATATTTTATATCTATATTTACCATATTAATCCAATTTATCTGCAGGTAAATGTATATAGTGATTCTAATGTGCTAGCCCTGTGCAACATCTCAAGATTCAGATATTTAGTAGAAAGCAGTTGAGATGTTGGATACCTTTAGAAAGATCTCTAAATGATTCTAAAATGAGTGAAAAGCTAAACAGCAAGAAAAATATCATTGTATAGTTACGTATTAAATACAATTACTATCTTGATCGTCTTGTATCTCAAAAGTGGTGAGCAAATCGCAAGGTAGGTAAAATGGCTGTAAATAGGTAAATACAGTACATTATCATTTAATAACTTAGCGTTGTGTCTATGATGTTGTTGTTTTTAATCCTTCACACAGAAGTCTGAGTTATATTTGAATAAATATTCTAATGCCTTCCGTTTTTGTTCATAGATGGATTCTCAGTGTATGATGGTGAAGGAGCTCCTGTCATTCCAAGAGCAGTCTCAGTTACTGGTGAAAGAGACCAGTGCCAGACTGGGTGAGGAATTGTTCAATCTCCATTTGACCACACAGGAGGAGAAATGTCGGACTGTTAGAAAGTGGTAGTAATGGCCATTCATTCAACTCTGTTTGCACTTCTTTTCTTTACAGCTCGTAGTGCTGGATTCCAGGATCCCCCGTCCTCGCCAGTGAGACAGCTCCTGAACAGGCCTCTATCTACTACATCAGTCTAGTTCTACTGGTATAATATCTTCAGTGAGACGGAGACTGTCCAAACTGTCCATTTTAACACGATGGCATATCTGTGTCCCATGTCCATATAAACACTTGTTCTCTTTGTTCTGTAAAAATAATGTAGATTTCTTTTTGTAAAATTGTCATGAGACTAAAGCGTGACTAACGAAGAGATTTGTTTTGTCTTTTTATAGAGGGCAGTTTCATTGCATCTGCTAATGTCAACCTGTTGATCTATATAACAGCAGGTACTTAAGAGGTGTGGATGCATTTAATAAAGTTTAATAGCAACTGTTAATGAGAGAGTACATTTTTCTACATAAGTAAATAGTTAAGGTGTAAACAAACAAAAAAAACAGAGTGGATTAATGTGAAATGGAGAAGTACTTGTAAGGAAGAATAGTCCCTAAATAAAACGTATCACATCGTTTCACATTTACTGCTATTTTACCTTTATATGTTAATGTTACATTTACAAACTCAGAAGTTATGTGCAGGTTCACTGGTGACTGTGGATGGTAATTGAAATGGCTTTGTTTGCATTGTAAATATCGCAACTCCAGGTTCCTGTCACTAGCACTGTTAAGAAATGTAAGTTAGTATGTTTTTCCCCTATGCATTTGTCCACATCAAACCACTCTAAATGACTTTTTGTTTAACCCCCAACCACTGAGTTGAGTAGAAATAAATTTTTTTTTTAAAAAATCAGTGAAATTTCCCACTAAGGATGGACTGCTGAACACTAGATGGCAGTATTGTTAATCATTTATAGTACAATATAAACACACAGATATTTACTAGCTTGTACCTATTTGCCCCCTTTAATCATTGTTAGGGTTTTTTCAGTCATCTTTTTGTAATGTTAGAAGTTTAATTTGTTTTTTACCAATGCTTTTCTGTAGGTGTGTGAGACAGATGGAAATACTGAGTATTTTTTTTTAAATGTAATACTGTTTAAAAAAAACAAATGAAAACTTTATCTTAGTATAAATAGGCTTTCTGCTTTAAATGTCTTTCTGAACAGAGGACTGTTTAAAATACTCCTGTTAGACAGACCAAGCCTAGTTCTAGACTAAAAAGAACCACCTTTGAGAACATAATTTGCCTCGAGTCTAAGTCCTCGTTCATGGTAATTCGACTCCTTTAATGTGTGATGAAACGAACCTAGTAATGGTCTTTGTTGACTTGTTTCCAGCTGTCATGTATAACGCTGCTTCTTAAAGATATCAATAAACTATCTTTACTCCTTTAGTAGCTCAAGAGAAGACTATTGTGCATCCTCAGTAACAGAAGAAACCTGCAATCCAGTCTTTATTTCCCCAGTTTAATGAAGACTGCTTTCCTGCCCTGTGTTCTCTCCACCCATTTGTATCGCATGACCATTCTGTGGGCCTTATCCCCCTCCCCCACTCCAAGCACACCACCCCCTCTCTTCCCCTCTCAGTAATGCCGGGCCACTGAGGCAGAACGAAGCACTGACATTGTGCCAGTGATTCACACTCTGGCTTTTCATTCACATCTTCTCTCGTTCTCTCTCTCACTCGCTTTGCATCACTTCTGCTCATCAGGCTTCTAAGCATCGACTTGCAGCTGACTATTTGAGATGTTTACTTTTGTAAAACCACAGAACTCCAGGCTACAGAGGAGACGCTGGTAGCGTTAGTAGAAGAGCAACAAGCTTTGTGTCTGGCATAGATAGAAACTTTGTTATGAGCAAAGGAAATTCCAGCAGCGTCGAAATGGACAGTGCAAGATATGTTTGGAAGGGGAAAAAAAACAATAAAGACTAATGAATTACTTCTGTTCACTTGCATGTAAAACAATAGAGTGATGCACTGTGTAAACATTGTTAAAGTTTCACAATGCACGCTTCACTCCCCAGGACATACAGTCCATGTATGTGATCTAAGCTGAAAACCAGCCTGTTTTGAATTTGCCTTGTGATGTCATGAATACCTGTGTGTTTACATATCCACCTATTCAGCCTACAGCAGTTTAGTCCTGTCCATTCATGCTGAAGTTATAAGGAGTATTTCAGCCTGGTCAGCTTTTTAAGGCAGAATACAAAGCAGCCAATCAGAGCAACGCTTGTTTATATATTAATTCTGAAAGATGCAGTAACAGCATCAGCCTCTTCAACTGTAGGGTGTAAGGAGAGAGAGAGATAAATGAATGCAAAATCATGTGGGGAAAAGAACAAAAGGCAAATAAATTTAAACTATTGCGATTGTGGACCTCTGGGAATAAAATCCAACTTTTTTTTTTTTAATCTAATTAAATTTAGATCTAAAAATGGTCATTCAGAGTGCTTTGACGAGAAACATTCCCATTTTAGAGAAATTAATAAGAGAATTGTTCACAGAGGTTTTGATGGGAACCAAACATCCAAAGCCTTTACAGGGGCCACCGGTTTTCCTTTTGCTTTGTTAAAATAAGAGTTTGAATTTTGAATAAGGCATGATGCAGAGCAGCCAGTCAGAACAGAGGTCATTTACGTATGTCTTAAAGGCACAGTTCTACAGAGTTTAAAATAATCCACTGCTCGATGCCTGAAACATTGTTTTACAATACCTTTGCGATTTATTTGCTTAAACACGATCAGGCATACATCCAGGGTGTTGTGGGGGAAAAATTGTCCCCAAAGAAAATGTATTTTTTCAAGATTTACTACATTGGAGTATTATTATTATTATTATTATTATTATTATTATTATTATTATTAACATTACATATACAAACTGAAAAAAACAGAAATAGTCGATACGGAAATTGCTGTATTGTCAGATAAATTGTTGGTGTTGGTGAGTTTCTCAATGCACCATTTAACATCAAACCACAGTGAATAACTCTTTACATATTATGGATTATATTCAGCAGAAATTTAGAGAGTTTAAAGATTTCAAAGTGTGTTCATGCATATTATACACATGACCTCTTCTAGCAAAGGTAATGTCACAACAACACTAGTGTCATTTGGTCAGTTCAGCTCAGCATGGTTCCCATCTGATCTCTCACCGACTGTTGATGTTTTTCCTGCTTGTTGATGAGTTGATTAGTATTTTATATGCGTGGTGTGAGGTGGAGGAGGTGTTGAAGAAAAGTGGGGTTAAGTCCCTGTGTTTGAGGCAAAGGGGGAGGTGTGGCACGCAGCTAGAGATCGATTCTTATTTAGATGAAAATGAGGCTCATGGGCTGAGAGTGCATCTGCTTCAGAAAGAACCAAAGAGGACACCTATTCAGACTGGGCTTTAAAAAAGCACTTCTCAAAGAGACAGGTAGCTTTGACTTTGAGGGCAAACGACAGATCAAAATCAAAGCCGTAATTGCCTACATGTATTCCATATTTATTACCTGATTATTAGTTATAATTAAATGTTTCACATCAATCTGCATTAGTCTCAGGCAGGATGGGTGCTACGGCAAAAAAGCAGTGACATTATAAATATACACAATTACACAATACAAATACATGGCAAAATACAGACAACAAAGCCAAACTGAATCCTGTCTGGTAATACCTAAATGGCAATTATTAAACAAATACTGCAGCATTTTTCAACATGCTACTTGTCTGCCACATACAGTACAGTGTCCAATTGACCATTTAGTACATGTTATTCATTTTTGGTGTCAGGAAGAAAGAGAAAACATAAGTAACACAAAACATACAATGGCATTCTTTTCTTTCCAATCTAAAGGATTTGGAAAAACACCACAATAATTCATAGCACAATCATCATGAATCAATCAACAGTTTTGGATTGAATTAAAGCTTTATACTCATTAATATCTGACAGCTTTTTTTTGCAACCCAGCTATGTACTTTTTCCCCAACAACCATCAACACCAAAAATGATCTTGCATAATTTCAAAAAGTGGAGGTGGCATGTCCCAATATTTCACTGGAATTTGCACCAGTGTAATATAATATCAAATGGCTCTGTATTCGACGTGTCTGATCTTTGAATTTATTACATTCTCTTCAGGTGACTTACTTTTAGTTCTTTCCAAGAAATCTGCAGGGATATTTATCCACACCTCAAAAGTTTATAATTAGAAGTTTGTTGCACTTTCTATTTCTCATGAGCCAGGTAATCCCACATACAAATTTGGACTCATCAGTCCATAAACATCTCAGATCTCAGATCATCTCAGATGTCCTGTGTTGTTGTTCTAGTGCAAAGTTTCTTCTTTGTTATCTGTTTCCTTTTCTCTCCTTGACCTCCTTTCAGACCCATAGCGTTGAGTTACTGTATCACAGTGGAAGGATGGACAGAAACCTGTGGATGTTTTTTTAGATCTAAAACAAGAGTGGAGCTTGATTTTCTCCTCTCTCTCAAAGATGAAAGCTGAGAGTACTGCTGGGGACAGGTTTGGTGGTCTACCAGGTCTTGCACAGTTGTTAGAAGTGTTATTTTCTCTCTATCTTTCAGTCATTTTTTGTCGTCTACCTCTGGAAACTTATTTTCCTTTGACTTTGCCATTCATGCAAGCAGATGATCTCATACTGAATCTCAGAAATGTCTCTGTTTATCATTTTTGAGAAATAAATGTGCAGTTTTGCTGTTTTCCTGTAGTTATTAATAGAAGAAAACGTATTGACTCACTGAAGTGATAGAAGTCACTGAAGTTGACAGGCTCTCTATTCCTGTGTTACTGTGTTTACTATGCAGAGGGAAACGCATCTAACTGATATTGTCTGTGATAGCCAACAGTGCAGCACTTCCTCTGTCTCCCCCACGTCTTCAAAGCAAGATCAAGTCGTATTGAAATATTGGACAGTTTGTAACACTAGATGCATCTTTTAGGGTCAGATAGTGAGAGATTTGGTAAACAGTAGCTGTTTTTCACGCCCTAAATTAATCTTGGGTGTATTACGGCCGTGCTGTGATAATGAGTTGGGGTCATGGTTCGCATGCTCCCCGTGCATCCTCGCTCCTTTTTCAGATTGATTAGGTGCAGATTGCAGCAGAGAGATGTGCAGCGCGTCAGCATAAACTCTGGCCAGTTTTCGTCCCGTTCCCCTCCTCGAGCACTATGTTCCCAGCCGTTTCTTCCGCCGCCTCCTCCAACCATTTATCTGAGAAGGCTGTCTTTCTCCTCAGAGTGATGAACTACCCCAGAACAGTGCGTGTTCACAGAAAAAAAATGGGGCCCCGCTTATTTTTAATCTGCGCTGTCTGTGTGCTCGCGAGATAACGGATCGGGGGGTTTTATTAGGTGGAGTTGTATACAAGCTCACCTGATGAAAAAGTCTTGCCACGTGTTTTATCTGTGACGTGCAGAGAAATCTGCACATAAAATGGAGTTTAGGTGGGCCAGACCGTTGATTTATTGTGATACAGTGCTGTGCAAAAGTCAGAGGCCAGCTTTCATTTACTGAATGTCCAGTCAAAACAGCCACAAAGTGCAAATTATCGATTTTCAGGAGATACTTCGAAGGCAACTGGACATAAGAGAACCCACTTGTAAAAGCAAATAAGTGGGGGAAAAAAACAGGAGTTTAAAGAAAGAAGGAGAAAATGGAGCTCCTGATGGTACACCACCAAAACTGTCCCCATCATCTAAACAGTACTCTACACAGTAGCTTTCATTTTTAAGAGAGAGGAGAACATCAAGCTCCACTCTTGCATCACACCTGAAAACACAGGTGTTTCTATCCATCCATCCACTGTTAGAGGACAACTCTGTCTGTGCTGTGAGTCTGAAAGGATGTGTCAAGCAGCTCTTACTGAATATTCAAAAAACAAGACTCCAATAAAGAAGCTGTTGGGGTTTTCAGAACAACGGACAGACCACCTCAGGGTCCAGACCTCAACATCACTGAATGTGTTTGGGATTAGTTCGATTATGAAAAGCGTTAGATGTAAACAACTTCTAAGACTGAACTTTGGAGGTATGGAAAAATATCCCTGCAGATTTCTCTGCGAAGGTAAAAGTGATAAAAATCTCCTGAAAAGAATGAAAGCTGTGATATATCGAGTTGTTGCAGCCTTTGTGTATTTGCCCTTTGAACGTACATTCATTGTCAAATTTTTTTTCCTTTTTTAGAAACTACAGGAAAACAGTTGCAATATATATAAAATAGTTGCAATGCTATTCAGAAGGAAGATAAAAGATTACCAGGAACAATTTAGACTTATTTGATCAATATTTATTGAGCTTGCACAACATACCAGACGTCTCGAGGTTCCTCATGGTGTCCTGTAAGAATCCATTACGGTAGGGGTGGAGGTGAAGTGACACCGGGCCTTCTGGATGTGTGACGCATGGTGATAAACTGTTTATCTTGGTGCTGACCACAGTGCCTCCACACACGGATTCGTTGGTCGTCTCCACCAAGACAAAAGCAAGACTTGTCACTGAAGATGACCCGCTGCCATTCTGAGTCGCTCCATGACAGTCTGGCACGACACCATTGCAGTCTTTGCCGACACTGATGTGGTGTCTGCCAGTGGTGCTGCCACTAACAGGATGACTCATGGAGGGCATCACTGCTCACTGAATGCCCGCAGTCGTGGCTGTTGGGTCAGTCAGGTACAGCAACGTGCGCGGCCGAGCGTGTAACTTAAATCTCAATTGTATGTCTCATGATGTCAAACCTACCCACGTTGGTTGATTCCTTATGGGTGCAACTCCTTATTTGAAGATGAGTGTGTTAATTTGCTGCTTTTTGTCCACTTTAAAGTGAAATAAATAAAAATAAACTAAAATAAAATGAAGAATCATCTTTAGCCTTTGCGCAGCACTGCTGTCTGTCACAAAAGTCAGAGTTCAGTAATGTTCTGAAATGTTAAAAACGGTCTGGCACTCAGACTGAGTACAGCCCTGAACCAAACAGGATTTTTGATTGTTGTCATTTTGACCAAATCTAGGCTTAATGTCTGTGGCTGTGTTAATGCTATTAATACTGTTGCAGTTATATTTCATTTTTTGTTTGTTTTTTATTGAGCCAGAATGACTCTCTCTGAAGGAGATCTGCAAGATTGTGCTGAGTTTTGCACATTCATTCAGATCTCTCAGATGATGACTCTCAGGTCATCTCCCTAATCCTGAATTACTAGTAGACAATTAGGAGAGACATGTTGGGAAAATGAGATGGACATTTTTCAGGTTATCAGAAAAAACAAAAACAGGTTGTTAAATGGATACATCCACAGAAAAACAGGTTTTCGTGTTTCTTAAAGGAGCAATTTTTGAGACAACCCATGCTGTCAAATTCATACTCCTAACAAATACTGGGCAGGATATCTCAAGAACGGTGTGAATCCGATCACTATCGTAAGAAATAAGGAAACACAATCCCTCCTCCTCCCTCTTCACTCCTTACCAGTCTAGAAGAAACAATTCAAGTTAAAGTATCAAACTTTACCCATTTCAAGAGCATCTCCAGCGTTGGAAAACAATGCCACTCTTTTTTTGTATCCATTTATATCACTTCTTTTGTTGCTGAACATAAATTCTTTCTAAGAGCGAGCATCAATGGACACTGTGGCCAAGAGCTTCAGCCATCATTGTGTTTACTGTTCCTTTCATTGGCTGCCTGTCCTTGAATGATCTAACCAGTAGCAGAACCTTCAACATGACTGATAAGAGGTTGGAACACGACATCGGGACAGCGCTATTTCTTCATCCTCTCATGTTGGACTCAATACTGCAGAGACTCACTATTGTCTCTTGAGGTGTAACATGGTATTACAGACAAAACAGACCAGGGCTAGATGGTTAGCATGCTAACTTCAGTAGATATCTCTGCAACACAATACATAGATTGTGTCTCTGACATACTGTCAAAACAGTCATTTCTTCACATTCTGTTGATAATTTTAGCTAATTTTGCAATGTTTCAAATAAAACATCTTACAAAGTGCACCCTTCAAGATAAAAACATAAAAATAACTGATTTGGACTACTGGTCTTGTTTGTAATTAGTCTTGTTTCTGTTCTTTCTAGAGAATTCTAAAATGCACTATATAGAAACATGTGCATTTGTCTCGCATATCTATGTACTTGAACTAATATACTCATAAAAAATAAAATTGTCTCAACATAAAAATATGCTTCCACTTTTACAATTGCAATGTCAAGCAAGTAAATGAGCAAGAAAGGAAAGTTTGTCCCTAAAACTGAAAAAAAAAAAGAAGAATGAGTATATAATTTATTCGAGGGGTCAAAGAATTGTTACGATCTAATTAGCAAAGGGGGCTTTGACTATTGACAGTGATTGTTAGATCTGTGCCTTCAGTTCAGGCCATAAATGCCAAACTGGGTCAAAAATGAGGAAGAAAACAGGATAATGCTCATTTCTGCTATAGCACCTCTCTGGGGTCTAGAAGTAGCATTAAGCTAACAGCTAACATTTTTGGCCATTCTAGATTAAACATGCTCATTTGAAAATTGGAAGAGGCATAATAAGACATATTTGGTTCTGTAGCAGTTATACAGTGACTCCTTTAGCAAACAGTCTGGCACAGAGCTGCTGTGTTCCAACAGAAACCACAGACTGAAACACAAAGTCACATATCAACAGTGAATGGCATTAATAGACTTTACTGCAAAGATGTCAGAGAGGTTACTTATACTACAGCAAATGGCAATTTGATTAAAAGATGTTTTAGAAGAGACATTTGTAGGCTTAGCTAAGGTAATGAGACCACAGGTTTACAGTTTATGACCTCTAAAAGGCCAAGAGTGACACTTTTCTCACAAACTGGGTCCCACCTGTTGTAAATCAGCATGTGATTGGTTGATTCCACTGTCACTTCCTAATTATGTTAGTGGTTAATCTGACACCTGATGCTGCTTTCAAGTGTAAGCGGAACAGTGGTTTTCTCCGAGGAGCAACTAGTTTACCCAACGTGTGCACTCATGTGGTTTATGTGACAGATGAACAGAACACTGAGGTATTGCGGTTTATTAGCTAGCTGACATTGGTTTTGGGATTTACCGCTCTTTTTGAACTCAAAGCAGAAATCAAATTTAAACTGTAGATGAAATAAACCATACATGCTTTAATTCATGTTACAGCTACCATTTATTACATTTCTATGACTTGCTTTCCTTTGTTTGACTGTTCACTTCTGCCCTCCACCATGATGAAAATGGCATAGATGTTTAATGATCTAGATAACCCAGAGGAATTAAATCATAACTGGGCAATTTTCTGATGGATGTTTTAAGAATTTGACTTTTGTTTCAAACCAACGTTAAAATGAGGTCAAAATCTATCGAGTTTAAACACTTCAAGTATGATGATGTACTATATTACATTAAAATAGACTAAAGATTACAGACATTTACATTTATGGCATTTGGCAGTCATTCATATCTTGAGGGATTTACAGTTTACATTTACACAGGTAGGCGAATGTAGTGTTAGGAGTCTTGCCCAAGGACTTGTGTTGTTATAGCATAGGGTGGTTGCCTACAGCCTACAGCATGGAGGGCAGAGGTGTAACCCACTACACTATTCCAATCACAGACAGGGATCCCCTCCTCTGGGTGAGAGGAGGAACTTTAATTCCAAAGGTTTTCGAACATTTGAGATCCATCTGGGGGAAAGTGATTATTTAAAGGGCACATGTCCCAACAAACTGAAAGAGTTTGATGTAATATGTAAACACTGTCAAAGTTTCAAAAGGTACCATTTACTCCCCCATTCATATAGAGCCTGTGTACAGAATCAGCCTATTTTTATATATTCTCTATTTTTATGATGTCATAAAATCAACAACTTAACAGATGCTTGTCTGTTTGGTAGTTTAGCTTGTCCCATATGAGTGTTTCAGTCAGTGCTAGGCACATTTTCATATATATACACACACACATACACAAACACTAAATTTACTACATTACATGGGCCCTTTAAAGTTAGTGAGCAGAAGCTATTGGTCATTAGTGTTTGAGTGGCCAGTAAGGAATATTAAATAAGCAAACTATATTTTAATTTGAAATTGTCATAGGTATTAATTGACTCCTGTGAGACTTAAAAAATGATGGCTAATTCCTAGCAATGAATAAGGTAGAGGTGATCTACAGTGGTTCTGTCTGTTTGTAACAGACTGATCAGACCAGACAAGCATACAGAGTAGTAACAAAAATTTAGCTCAGAGAAAATATAAAATATAATACAATGAATAGAATAAAGAACAATATAGAGCCATGGAAGGGAGCTAAAAACATGTGCAGTTATCTGTATTAATGCATGTATTTATACATATCGCTGCTGTCTGTATATGTATATATACCTGCATATCACTGCTATATACACATATATATCACACACATATTGCAAATTTAACATTTACAGTGCAAATAAGCATTATGATATTATAGAAGGAATAGAATTCAGTAGTACATGACTGTGACATGTTTCTTATGTGTTGTGTTTGTGGAACCTTTTTTTCCTCATATTAAAAAGGCCAAAATTAATATTTTTAATTCATTTTTTATTTGTTTTTACTAATTTTATTCATTCATTTTTTAGATCAAACTTTATAATGTGTTTCTGTAAACTGTTAACACGTAAATTAATGACAGTGATGCATAAAATGTAGCTGCTTTCATAAAGTCTTTGCAATTAGTTAGATGTGGTATGAGATTTATTTTTTAATGTGTCTGTTCATATAGACTTATTCATCATTAAACATTTATGATTCTGCATATTGTATTTCTTTTGACAAAGGATTTTCAATCAGCAGCGCCCCCTGCGGCCCCAGCCTGTACCGCAGCCTTCTCCTGGGCGATGACGTAGCGGCTAGTGTGGCCGCTACAGCGGTGCGATTTAAGAGCACCAAGAAGGAGCCGAGCGGCTGGAGAGACCCATAGACAGAGGGGCTGAGAGACGAGCAGGGCTTCGGGGGCGCAATTAAGGAGCCAGCGGTCGGGTTGGCTGGGATGGAGCCGAGTGTTTTTTCACTCTGAATAGCGAATGCAGCGTTTTAGAGGTGTCTTTATAATCTACATCCCGGTTTGTAGCCGTTTTGTCGAGTGCGGAGTGAAAGCTCGCGCACAGAGCCGTTAACGTTAGCTAGCTTGGCTAGCTGCTGTTGCTAAGCTCGGCTAGGAATGCTAGCTGGCCTCGCTGCCGAAGAAGGAAAAGAAAGGTAGCTAGCCAAGTCCGAGCGAGACTTCTCTTTTTTTTCTTTCAGCAAAGCTGAGACTGCGTTTAATTACTCTAAAACAGCGGCATTGCCAGTTTGTCTTCCCTCTCGACTTGGCAGTATTGAAAAGAACTGTTTATCTTCGACACGTTAACAGAAAGTCGGCGGACAGTGTAGTCAGCTTGGGGATTTTTTTTCAATACAAAAAGCTGTTTTTTTTCCCCCCTAAAAGAAACACCTACCGAGCCTTTATCGTCACCCGTCGTGTGAGGATCCTGGTCTACTTTTACACCGTGTTTAGCCGTGATTTTACGAGCCAGGTTGTTGTGTTTTATGTATTCGCGATTTATTTATTTCAAAATTCGCGCTAATCAGCCCGACAGATTTGGAGCTAGTTTTAGAGGAGACACTTTGTGAGTACTTAATGTAGCCGAGTCCGTCTGAAACCTGTAACGTTACGCTTTTTTTTATTCTCGGTTCATTTACGTTAACTTGTGCTTGCAGGTCTTCGTAGCTTTCTTTTCTTCTGCGTTTCCTCGCGTGTTGTTTTTTTCCCCTTCACTTGCTGCTGCATGTGGTCGCATTCTTCTCCTTCTCTCCTCTTCAGCTCTTCAGTGTTTTTGCGGTCGATCCAGTCCGCCTGCCTCAATGCCCGCTCCCACAGCCCAGTTTTCACTCTCTACCTAACATTTTTCTCCGAGCGTGAAGGAACTGCATGTGCCTTTTAATCCTTCTTAGGATCGTCAGTCGTACATTTTTTCCGTGGGCCTTGGTACATGATCACGGACCCGGGTACTTAGCTAAACTCCGTTGCAAAATCTTGTAGGTTGTTTTTTTTTCCTCCCCCACCAAAACGGCGAGGTTGCTTTGAGGAAAGCATGGACGATCAGACCCGCATGCTGGGTCTAGGGGGACTCGGCGCGCTGTCCCAGGCCGACGTGGGCGACCCGGACTCCGCTAGGAAGCAGCAGGCTCTCGGTCAGCCGCAGCAGGACATAGGGGACATCCTCCAGCAGATCATGGCCATCACGGACGAGAGCCTGGACGAGGCGCAAGCACGGTAAGCACATATGGATCGCACACGTTTTCAAGCTGCCCCACATTTATTTGCCTGTTGGCTTTAGAGGAGGAAGGCGTGCTGCCTGTCCATGTTGAATGAGGCGATGCTGTTTTGCTTAGGCCGGGTTCTACTTTAAGATGTTTTTAGGTCAGATCATCGCTGCACATGCATGGAAAACGCATCTTTGATAGGCAAAAAAGTTGTTTTAACCCCTTCAACCATAAAGGTACATAAGCTTAAATTCCTTATGATTACGTACCTTGCGTATTTGTTTCAGAGTACATACGTAGTATTAAGTTTAAAGGCGGTTAGGCTGGTTTTCAGACGAAAATTCAGTGGTTGAGATGTAAATAAATTAATTCAGGGTTTTTTTTAAATGTAAAATGGTTCATTATGGAGAAACGTACTGACTCTGATTTCTTTAAAGTGGCGATGATGGGAACCAAGGGCCCCAGTGTCCACAATACAAATATAGCCATTTTATTTGCTATCCAAAACCAGCAGTGAACATGCTCAACACACAGCAGTGTTAGGTAAAATTGATGATGGTGAAGTAACAATAATATAGACTGAACATTTTTTAAAAATATGAAAAAAGTTTTTGGGGGCTATTTTGTAACATCTTCAATGTACCCCACTGCCATGCATGGATTACAATAAATTGATTGAAATGTTTTAGGCCAGTATTTGAAGGGCCATATACTACCATAAACAATGTTGCTCACATCAGGCAATGTATTCATAACCATTTCATGTTCTACCTTTCTGTGAGGGAGCTTTTAGAGGTGTTAAACTCAGACATCTGGTTTCTATCACCAGTTCTATTAACAGGTCTGACTCTGTATTTTTCTCTAGAATCAAGAATTTTACTCCAAACCACTCTGAATGATTCAGTTCCCATGTAGACCATGTAACTGTGCAGGGATTTTGCAAAATCAGTGGAGTTTCCCTTTAAGATTAAGTGTGCATTTCACTGTCCTCACATTTTACCAAGTTTTTGTCATATAAATATATATGCCTATATAAATGAGTCCTCATTCTCTATGCTGTTTATCAACTACAAAATACTTAAACTGCTCAAGTGTTGTGTGTTGTGCTGTCAGACTGCGTCTGTTTGTGTTATATGAAGCTTTGTAACTTGCCCAGTGTTCACCCTCCTGAGCCTAGCGTGCTATGGAAATGTAAAGTGGTGTGATCTCCATTGATTAAACGTCTTTCTCAGATACAGTGTTTTAATTCCTCGACAGGAATGTGGAAAAGTATAGGCTACTGATGTGCTGAAGCATTTGTGAAGAGCACGCATGCTCTGGAAAAGCCGTTTGGCCGACCAAACCGTGGGCCCCGGTAGATAAATGAATGTGATTAATCTGCTCCCTCGTCATTAGCATAGCTAATCAGGCAGCTCTTAATTAAGCCATCGCCGTCGAGTTCGTGGCTGAGGTGCAGGCCTCAAAAAGCTCGGCTCTTCATTTCAAAGATTTCAGCACCGTAACCTGTTACGTATTGACTGTGGTTTAATCGATCTCTCCTTGTATGTGACTATGTTCTCGTGAGCCATCCGCAACTGAAGAACGCTTCTCGGTTCTGTGTGAAGGTTAACAACACAAAACTTTCATTTTACACCATCCATGCTTTTTGATGGAGGATTGTGGGCTGTTCTGCGATGTCATTAGCTTGTGATTTTCCACCAAACCACTTGACCACCTGGTTCTCTTAATTAATTCACTTCTTTCACCCCCCTTCCATCCCTCCATCCATCCCTCCCTCCCTGGTGTTCATCCTTTTCATTGTGTGCAGGGTGCAATCAATTCTCCTATAATGTGTACGCGAGTGCAGCTGTCCGCAAATCGAGTTTCTATTAATGAGATTGGGGAGGGGGTTACGCGGGCAGTTTATGAACGCAAGGAAAATTGCTTTCTACGAGTGGATTACAAGTTAAAGGGTTTTTTTTTTTTACCAGGCCATGTCTTGTAGATGCCCATAGTCTTACTCTGATTTCGTTTCACGTTTTGCACATTTTTAAAAATTAAAGGCAAATGTAATTTGCACATTTTTCCTCTTACCTTTGATGTAGTTGATTAGTCTAGAATTTTCTTCTTTAGTTTAGGGCTGTTAAGCTAACGTTGCTATCGAAGTCCGTTCTGTATATAAATCCTTAAAATTGGATTTCCGCCAAATCATACAGATGTTGACTGTCATACTGATATCTGAAACATACTTCTCCAGTCTAGCTTATGATGGTGGATCATGTCTACCGACTTGTTCTACCGGACTTTCAGGATCAGACTCTGGCTCAAAGCAATAAGGCAGATTGCTGGTGTGGGAGAAGAGCTTGTAGCAAGATGCCACTCTGGTGGTTAACTAAAAATGTACTTAGTCTCTACTCTGATTTTATTTTTGCAGTGCCTGAGCTACAGCCTTTGTAAGGTTTTTAGTTAACATATTTTATGATCTGTTGATCTGTTGGCTCTGAACAATAAATAGAATGATAGACTATCACAAGTCTGGAGCTTGTCTTGTTTGTAGGCTTTTGTTCTAGAGCTTTGGCACTGTTGCAGAAATTGCATTCCAAAAGATCGGGTGGGTTTTCTTTAAAATGCCACTACAACACAGATGAAATTGGAAGGGGTCCCGACTGGCCTTATGCAATCAGTGTAACCTTTGTTTCCACTCAGAAGTGAAATAACAAGTTAAATGAAAGGCAGGTTGTGAACTTACTTTTGGGTATAGTGGTGTGTAACAGGCAGTAGAAACTGAGGACAGACTTCCTCCCTGAGCCCTGTCAGTGGTGGTACTTGTATTTTCAGAGTAAAAGGTCATGTTTTTTCATATATTGTTCTCTCTTTGATCTGGTTTGCATTAAGAAAGTTAATGACCCTGTGCTTCATAAGTACTACTGCTTAGTGCTAAAAAGAATAGATAAACCATTGGACTGTTTTATACCAAATGGAACCTTGTTTGTGTAGTTTCTGTGTATTTTAATCTGCTCTTTTAAAACTATTTGAAACACTATACTAATGACATACTTTGTAATTAACAGTCTGTCAGTACCACTAATGTTAAATCAGTATTGCAGTGTGACACCTGTATATGAGTAAATGATCACCAATTACTAGTGCAGACATACATGTAAGAGGCTTGGTGGTCCTTAACAGGGTTCCACTGGCATTGTGCTGTTTTCTCATATTTATTGTTAAATGAACCACAAACACGGCTCTCAAAATCATCTATACAACTGCCTTTTACCCCTCTTGTTTACAGTACTGTTGTATTGTAGTTCATTGAAACACATTATTATTATTTGGTCTGTTAAGAGTGGTTATATGCTCCTTCCCTTGTTGGTATACTGAAGGGAACCTATAATTGACATAATATAGCAAAATGTGTATCAGTGATCTAAGCTAACGTTTGTTTTAAAGCGTAAAGGCCAGTTCTACTCATTCAGTGTACTGCTGTGCAGAGTTTAGTTCCAAACCTAATTTAACTCATCTGATCCATTTAATCAATATTAGTTAAATGAATATTATGGCCAGGTTTGTTGGAACGAGTGATACTTCTCCAGAAAACAACAGAAACATATTTTGCACAGTACTTTCTAGTCGTACCTTTGCACAAGGTTTGCCATTAAATAAAAATTCTAAAAGCTGAAGTACTTTAACTTGAAAATGCTGCCTCCTGGTGCACTCGATTTGGTTTTTCATTTGTCATCTTGTTCCATTGTAGCCTTTTACTGTCCCATCACTAGCCTATAATGAATTAGGGGTATGGTAGAGAAATTGTAATACCCATATTTTGATGCAAGTATTATTCATTTCAAACAGATTGCAGTAGGTATGTGCAGTGCTATACAGTTTGGCATTTTGAATTTCTCAAAGAGTAGGTGAAATGTTACACATCTGGATTTTTTTTTAGAATAGCTGGTTGGTATACTGGTTATAGAAACAGCAGACACAAACTTTGTTAAGGTGGTGCTTTTTAGAAGAGAGAAATATTAGTTGAGACAATTGCCGTATGTCTTAAATACAAATGGCAAACATTACTGTGAAGCACTGACTCTAAAATCTTGTTTACTTTCTGGTAATGATCAGGTGTAAGTAGTGCTGTACTTGTAGAAAAGGCTTTTAACTGAATTTTGGATCATTTGTGGTCAAAGCTGCTTGGTCACATTATAGAATCATACCCTGGTAAAAGTTTGAGACTTGTATGTGAATTTTAGTTGCTTTCTGTCTGACCTTGCAAAAGCAAGAAAGACGTCTTGGACTTGATAAATGGTCAGGGCTAAGTGCTGCTTAGCAGGCCGGATGTGAACCCTATTGCATGAATTTTTTTGCTCTGTCAAAGAGATGGTGCTGTAGTGAGAGAGGGAAGAGGGAGAGCAGACCTTTTTACTGGCTGGTTTCTGAGAAACAAATGAAGCAATGAAAATGTTGAGTTACCAGAAATGACAGTTTTCACCATGTGTTTATCTGTGATGCATTGACTACTGATTCCGCTGTTGTCAGGTGATCATTAAGACAGCGTTTTTAGAGACTGACCCAAATAACAAAAAAAAGCCTCTTTTTTGCGTTTGCATTTGCAGTGCGTCTTTGATTCTCAGCTGTACCCAAAGTTGGTTACAGAGTATATACCTCATACTCTCAGCTCTTTTATTCTCCCTTCACCTTGAGGCTTCTGCCTCGCCCACACACAGCCATTTCATGGTGGGCCAGGTTGGGGTATTACTGGGGCGGTGGAAGGCGATGCCAGTGCAGTCCATGCTGGCTGCCCCCAACCTTTCACCTTGTTGCCCTGTGTCCAGATGCTGGCAAGAGGAGGGACCAACCGAGTGGGGCGGAAGAGGTGACCCCACAGAGGGAGGGGGAGCTGGGGGGGGCACAGCAGGGGGTGCCCTGCCGCTCAACTTCCAGCACAGGTCAGTATGGGACTGCATGTGCACCCCCACCCCCAACCCGCTCATACCTTCCATGCCAATGGCAACCACTCATTCAGTCTTTGCAGTGAGTGACAAGAAAACCCACCACTCAGTCTGTCAGTGGTGCTCAATTATTGGTTGTTTCGCCTCGTTTCTGTATGTTTTCATTTTTTTGTATGTCTTTATCACATTTGGTTTTGAAGTCTCCTATATGTGGAAATAAACATATTAGCTCAGATGGCACTTGGGTACTTGGTTAATCGTTTTAGGTGTCAGTATTCAGATACTAAAGTCACCATCATTTGAGTGTGTGAAAATGTAAAGCTCAGCTTCTCGTTGCAGTGCAGTTAAGTTTTAACAGGGCTATGAATTTTGCCTGTGTTGCGAGTAAGTGTATTTACTTTGCATTTATGATGAAATACAGCTCAGCTAGGGATGGTCAGCACCACAGGGTTTTATAATATTGTGATAAATTGTCACGATCTGCCACAACACGCTTTTTTGAGCATGTCGTGGATATCACCACTGACCAACTGCATGTTTCTTTAAACAAGAAAGTTTACATAGTTGAAACCTTGAATACAAATCTTGATAGTATTTTTTAAGAGATGACTGTTGGCATATTTTGCCTTTTATATTAAACATTAGGAAAACTAAGTAACTAACTGTAGCCTTAACATTTCCAAGGACACATTGTAAGAACAAGATTGAGAAGCCTTTATCTTCTTTTATCTCCTGAATTACCTCAGTTCAGGTAATAAAACCTTCATAAAGTTTTAGGTTTCATGTTTCTATTGTTATAGGTTATTTCCAAAACCATTTGCTCTTCTTTATTCTACTTTTAGTACGTCTGTACTGTGTTTGAGATATCTGATTTGTTTCAAAAAGTGAATAAATAATCACTTGGCTTAAGGCTTCTTCTACTATTTGGCTTCATCTGTAATGTTTCAGTCTGTCGCTGTTATTGTTGTCTTTGTAGGATACATTAATTCAGTCATTATGACCAGCAGTATGTATAACATATATTTCATATGTAGTAGTTGTGGATGATGTTATGAACATCAGCGTGATTAGTTTTAGTGAAAAAATTATTATTTTACTTGTGACACAGTGTGATGCACTGGGGGCTATAGGCCAGTCTACGGGGAAGGTGTCCAAGGGAGGTTAGTCATATGCCTCAACCCTTTAGGGCTCATTAATTCCAGAAAGGAAATGCCTTTGGTTTATTTCCAAATAGGTCAACTTCGAGGAAGAGTCATTTTAACATGGTGTGACTGGTTATGGGCAAGGGTACAAAGAATTGATCACAGTTGCAAATAAAATGGTAGTTATTGTGTCGTTCATTTAATAGTCAGTGGATTTAACTAGATTGCCAAGAGCAAATGTTCAATAGAAAAATGGCAAATAATAGAACTGACTCGAAGCTTAATTAACTTGTGTTTTGTGAATGTCTTCCTGTACGTAGTGTCAAATGACATGCTGGGCTATGAACATGTATCAAATAACACGCTGGGCTGATATTCTGGCCAAATTTTTAATTAATTCAGGGTGTCAATAAAGAGTGCTGGGATTCCTTTAGTCTGTGACTGGGTATAATCTTTGTCTGAAAAGCTGTCACACAATCCCTATTTCACAGAGAGTGAATTATAATCCGTGTCCATGGTTGTCAAGCCTTATGATAACTGGCTCTCTCACAAGTGACTGGCATAAGCGTGAACGTGTATATGCTGAAAGATGCTGCTACGGTGACTGAGCCAGAGGTTACAATACAGGGAATGAGTCATGCGTTATAATATAGCACTGTTTAAAATTACTGCGCATAAGCCCTGTAATGAGACTGAGCTCTGGAACCTGTGCTGTGCATAATCAGTGGATTAAAAAAAAAGTCGTTTCAGGTAAAATGTAATTATTTATTTCTGAAGCATTTTAGGGGTTAAACAGTTTTGGCTTTATCAGAAACTGTTATAGCATGCATTATTCTAATGTCATTTATTGGCCTAAGTTTGAATTTTTTTTTTGAGTCATGTCAGCCATGTGACAACAACTGAACATTATAAAAGGTTAAATTATTGCTCCTGGAACATCTTGTTCATTTGTTTCCTGCTATTGTAAGGGAAGGTTCTTGCGGTAGACGCATTAATAAACCTAACCAATATGAATTTTGCTTATGGGAGGCCACGCTATAATGATGGAGGGGGGGAAAAAGACATAGGTTTGCATGTGTTGCTTTCTGTCGTCTCCGCACAGTCCTTTCTCAGGGTGTAAAGAGGAGGTGGGAAGAGCACTGGAGGGGAGATGGTGCTTAAACAGCTTTTCCCTGAAGACAAATTAGGACTATGCTTCATTTAACTCATTTAGCTGTAGAGAGGCTGAAGGACTACTACAGCATGTCCTATATCTAGGTTATAACTGAGACTGGTTTAAAAGCATTTGGCTTTGAAGTCTTGTGATGTCAGTAATGTCTTGTACATTGAGACTGGTATGAGGCTTTGAACCGAAAAATGCATTGTGTCGTGTGGTGTTCGCACCTATTCCCTTTGCAGTAACGAATACGAAAGTTGGCAATTCTAAGTGGTAGATTAACTGTATTGAAATTTAAAGTTAGAACATCTGAGTGCTTTGAGTTTACCTTTGCGCATTGTGAAAATACAGTCTCACCTAATGCTATTGTGTGTTGCGGTATACAAATACTACATTCCTCCACACCAAATGCGGTATAACGTATAAGCTCGTTACAGTGTTTTGTCTGGGAACTTAGGAACCTCTTTTGCATAGTTCTGGAGTGAGTTCAGAGTCTGAACAGAGTTGTACTGATGTGTACACTCTCTCTTTCTCTTTCTTGCAGGAAACACGCCCTGAACTGTCACAGAATGAAGCCTGCTCTCTTCAGTGTGCTGTGTGAGATCAAAGAGAAGACTGGTAAGTTATTCACTCTTTTCAACTCTACTAGATTTTTGTGCAAGTTTTCTGGAGGTGTCACTACTCTCTGTCTCAACTAGTTTTTTCCCCCTCACAAAACTGAACTGATTTGGGCTTTATCATATAGAGCATTCTTTTGGTTTTCCAAGATTTTTCCACTTTTTCCATGGTGTAATAACAGTGAATACAGAATTCACATAATGTCAAGTATGTCAGATAATACTGAAAATATCGAGCTGTCCCGTGAGCTGAGTTGCACGTTCTGCATTGATTGAACGCCCTCATCACCCGAGCTTAGTCTTCATTCACATTGATGGTCCTAGTCCAGTATGCTGTCAGCTCGTTCTTGCTCATGTGGTTCCTTACTCGACTGCCTGGAAATTCCTTTGCTTAATTTTCCCAGGAAAGACATCCAGCCATCATGTTGAGATTATCTGTATTGTTTGCCTCTACAGCACTGATCTACAGCAAGGGCACTAATTTCTTTTATTAAGAAAATGTGTTGATCATTTTCATATATATCTCAAATGTCTCAAACACTGCAGATTTTCCTACCAGATATTCTGTTTGAGTATTTGAGCTCTTAAAGCTGTGACTATTAGTAGGTTTAAGGGTTTTGGCAGTCAAGCACATCATTAGTGCCATTCTTGTTTATTATACCCTATTGTTTTTTCCAATCTTACCTTATGAGAGTCCACTTCAGTGCCCTGCAAAACATGTCCATGTAGAAATACAGTGTAAAAATGTTGAGCGGGCACCAGTTTACGGCGATCTGTCAATAACCTGGCCTCGCTTCCCCCTAATTGGATGCAAGAAACTGGTCGGCTGGAGGAAAGGGGGGGTGGATGAGGGGGGTTGTCCCTGTTGCCAGGGCAACCTGCTGTCTTATTTACCTAATGTCATTCACTTTGATTTTCACATTTAGCCTGCCAGCTGAGAGTGGGCCTGGGAGAGGCGCAGCACTGAGAGCAAGGCACAAGATTCTATAGGGGGGCAAAGACCGTATAGAGAGCAAAAAATGTTTTGTGTAGAATGGTTGTTATGTCCAGATAAAACTCTGAATTAGTGGTTGTGCTAAATGCAGCCTTTTTCCATATTTTAAGGCAAAATGAATACTACAGTTAAAATGGGTCAGATTACAGTAGTGTTGAGACTAGAGTGCCGTAGTATATGGGACAGAGTGCTATAGTAAATACATGGATTGATGTAGTATGTAGGCTGGATTGCTGTAGTGTATATGCGGGCATTGCTGTAATACAGCAATCTGTAGACTGGGGTACTTCAATATACTGGAGTGCTGCAGTATAACTAGTATGTAGGCTGGAGTATTGTACCACATTAGTTGGAGTACTGTCAAATACAGATTGAGCTGCTGTAGGGTATACAGATGAAGTGCTGTAGTGTACATGCTGAGGTACTGTAGTAGTAGTAGTAGTAGTATAATAAGTGCTGTCAGAAAAAAAAAGATTATTCCTGAAGTTCAGATTAGTGAAGTAATGCATATCTGAAGTACGTGTGATTAGTAATAGTTTGGATGACAGGCGTTTTCTGACAAGCCAGTGCTCTAGATATGGACACATTGTAGTGTAGGAAGCTAATAATCATGTTATGTCAAAACATGTATAAAAAATAGTAAAGTATACAACTCAGTGAGTATTCTGTGTACACTGTTTCGTTTACACATCCACTCTGTTTTGTGGAGGCAAGCAGGCATTAGACCCAGCACTTCTCAAAGTACTGGGGTGATGACCAACCACTTTCTGATCGAATTTAGCTTGCTCACATCAAAAAGAAAAAAAATCTTTGCTCTCTCTTAACTATACAGATAAATCGCGGGTCAGGCCACTTCACCCTGCTTGAGGAAATGCATTTTTATGAAGATTCGCACCACGCAAGGACATTCAACACTATAGAATATTATATATTCTAATGTGCTCTAGTATATCTGGTATGTAGTACTTACTGTTAAGTATATGGCCTGGGGTGCTGTAGTATATGCTACAGACTGTAGTATTATATAGGCTGGGTTACTGTAGTATAGCTGACATATAGCACAGGCTGTAGTATTGTTTAGGTTGGGTTACTGTAGTATAACTGATATATAGTACAGGCTGTAGTATTGTTTAGGCTGGGTTACTGTAGTATAACTGTGGTAAATAGTACCCAACTGTTATGTAGGCTGAGTTACTGTGGTATAGCTTGATGTACTGCAGCATATAGACTAATGGTGTGTGTAGCAAACCTTACACCTCCATTGAACCCAGCCTGAGAGCTCTTTATGCCTGACCTGAGTCTTTCCTGCATCTCTAAGACCCCATACTGCTTTTAGTCTCTGCCTCTGGAATGTGAATTAAACATGGCACGCTCCTTTACTTACTGCTAGTACATTTATGACAGCAGTCATCAGCTCTCATTCTCTCTCTCTCTTGCTCTCTCTTTCTCTTTCTCTTCCCCCCTCCTCTTCGTTCTCTCTTATTTCATCTTTCTCATTCACTCAGTTACTTTCAGTCTTTTTCCTCTTTCTATCTCTCTCTGACTCGTTCCCTCTCTTTCTTGTCAGCTCACCTACTCTCTGTCTCTTTGCACTCTGTTATTCTCTCTCTTTTGAGTTTTGCATGCTCTATCCCTTGCTCTCACTCTCTCTCGCTCTCTCTCTTACTGCTGAGCAGCAGGGATGAAAGCAGCCAGAGCTCGGGTCTATCCCCGCTGCTTCGGTCTTGTCCTCTCCTCCTCCCTCTCTCTGCCTCGCTCTCATTCTTGAAAGAGAAGACTTGCTCTGAACTCCAGGCTTTGATATGATAATGGATGGGGGGTGGTGATGGGGGACTAGGGGAGAGT
>CM067475.1:36935692-36947649 GCA_034552555.1 Semaprochilodus insignis | reverse complement strand
TCTCTCTCTCTCTCTCTCTCTCTCTCTCTCTCTCTCTCTCTCTCCTGCTCCCTCACGCTCTCCCAGTGAAAGGCTGAGAATACCCAAGGGAGCTGATGCAATTAAAATGCTAATCCTGTCTGTCTACAGAGAGAGGGAGGGAGGGAGGGCTGACAGCATGAGGGATTGCGGCTCACATGGAGAACTCGACTGAAATGGAGAACAGAGGGAGAGACCAGGGGGGCTGGGGGCACAGAGAGAGAGCGAAAGAGAGAAGGGGGGTGTGTTTGGTGGAAGAGAGGCCAGAGTGAAAAGGGGGATGCAAGTGAGAACGAGAGCGAGAGCGTTAAGCGGTACAGAAGAAAAAGACAGACGAGGGCTGAGCGGGAGCTGAGAGCGGAGCCGTGATGGACTGTGTCTCCAGTAATGCACTGAAAATGGCACCATTAATATACTGCTTGCAGCAGTGAACACAATGCCTTCGTCTGCACTTAACACATCACCTGTAGTGTACCTGAATAGCATCGCTCCATCGTCTGGGCAAAAATGAGAGGGATTATGTATGCAGTCAAACCCAGCTGCTTTCTCTGAATATTTCATAGGATGACTTGCCAGCTCTGTAAGCCAACCCCACACATTTTACCAAGCCTGGGAGGTGTATAAGAGAATACATTTTTTTTGGCCCTTTTTTTTTTACCATTACAGATCGCTTACTGTTGGGAAATTGGAAGAGGTGTGAAGGGACAGGAATGTATTTATTTATTTATTTTGTTTATTGTTAAAGGTTCATGAATTTAATGGAAGGATATTAGCACAACTTGGACAGATGTAGCGCATTAAAACGTGCATTATCTCATTAGCATGGGGGTGTGTTTATATTAATGAAGTGTGCTAATTGAAAGATTTACAGGCTGGCTTTATTAATCCTCTTAAAGAACACAAACATTCACACACCGTGAACTTGCAGGCTGCGCCTCAGAGCCTCCATGCAGAAGGGAAACCCACTGAGAGAGATACATATTCCACCATTTGTCTTTTGCCATTTGCCATTTAATTAGTGGCTAATTGTGGGTTTCAGAATCATTTTCGCACCATACGGTGCACTGAATCTGAATGACAGAGGAGTAGTTTAAACAAGAGGTCCATAACCCTTGGCTTGGAATGGTGGGAGGGTATTTGTGTGATTATTAGCAATCATAGCTTAATTGGGATAATTAGGGAAAACACAGGGCAGTAAGCTTTAGGGCTACAGCTGGAGGTTTAACGTTCTGTTACAGGGGAGGGGTTGTGTTAGAAAGGCCTGGGGGGGCAGGGGTATTGCAGTTTTGACTTGATTTTTAGGCTGGTAAAATGGTACTCCTCCTTTGACCAACTCCAGCTTTTGATCATTTCTGCTTGGGCAACTCAGGAAGCATTTAGTCTGGGAGTGTGTTTGGGGGCAGCCAAACTAGTGTTTGAGTGTACTGAAACATATGTATGTATTTATATATTTTTAAAAATACATATGCCCTCTGCTCGCTGCATCTCCTTTTTCTGCTGCGCACCTATTGCCTCCTCAGAAATGTACACAGGAATGTAATCTTATTTAATGTACCAAGTAGAAAAGGTTCAACTTATTTTTGTATTGGACTTGATAGATCTTTACTGTTTGAAGAGAAGAGGTAAAAAAGAAAAAGAAAGGGAGAGAGGGATGGGCGAAACAGGGTCATTAGTTCAGTCGGCTGGGTACGCTGCATTCCTGAACCGTGAGAGGGGGAGCAACAGAGAGAAGGAATGTGGTGGAGGGGGGTTGAATGGAGAGACCTAGAAGAGGCAAGAGGGAACAAGAAAGAAAAGCGTGCTAGCCAGAGGGGAAAAAAGAAGTTTAGAACTCGAAGAAGAGAGATTATTAGTAGTGGGGGAGGGAGAAAGTTACATTTGTTAGGTGGTTAGTTGGTATTGCAGTTGGGGCAGCTGAAATGTGTTATCAGTTATATGTTGGAAAGGGAATACAAAGGAGAGCTTTGATTTGTCCTGTTGGGCTGGGACAGTCAGCAGATCCACATTAGCAAAGCACCCTGAAACAAGCTCAATGAAGTGGAGGCTGTAGTCCTTTCGGACCATTTGTTTTGGTCCATTTATTATGATGCGTTCTATACAATTCTTTATACTGTATTTACACAAAATAAAGAAGTTCTCAAACGATTAAAATAAACCAGAAGTACTGCAGGTTGGCTGGACATGCAGCCTCAAAGGATTACCCGTCATTCTGGAATGTTATCAGTGTCTTTCAGTAGGGACTTCAGCTTCTTTTGTGCAACGACAAAAGAGGACAAAGAGCGGCCTTCCTTTTCTTACTGTCCCGTGACACGCACCTTATTTTCTGTCTCGCATTTCCCCCTACCTTTTCAGCCTCCCATGTACATAAATATAAGGGGGTTCCCTGTAAGTTGTTTGAGAGATGTGCCAGAGTGAGGGGGGTGACAGAGGTCCTGGGTTAATACACTGCTGGACTGCTGGGGCTGAAAGCTGTACTTATGGCTGCCAGCGCTGCTAGTGACAGCACATGCTCTCCTATTACTGGAGCCATGTCTCAAGCTCGCCTTACAATGGCCCATTGCCACAGAGGGACCATGCTGTCCTCTGCTGGCCAAAACCAGAACTGTTTCCTTAATCAAAATATACAACTGTTTACCCCAAAGGGCTGATTCTTGTTGGTTTTTTTTTATGTTGTATATATTTGATTAGACCTGAAGCGTTTAGTTGACAATAAGTAAGAAAATTATTTATTTTAAGTTGGTTTGCTTTAAAATGCTATGTAATGTTCCGGTGACAGAGTCTTTCTGACAGATTGCAGTATGCCTAAAAAGTGAACATAATGGTTTCTGTTGATTTTATTGTATAATAGACGTAAATAAAATAAATACGTTGCTTGTAGCGCAGACAAAACGTTGAATGAAGACAGCTGAAAAGGGAATCAACGATGGCTTAGTAGATGCATAGTTAATAAAGGAAATAATAGTCATTGGCTTGTTAATTAATTATATAATTAATCATTAGTTGTAACTGAGGTACACAAATATACAAATTTTGACTGGTCAATAAGGCCAACAAGCGAATTACTCTTGTGGCTGAAATGAATTTGTGGCTGGAATAACAAAAACATGATATATACACTGTATTTACAATTACTTCACTGCCAAAGTCAGGTGTGGCTTTGGAAATGTGGTGTTTTTTTTTTTTTTTTTATCTTTATGTTAAAGTGTTGCAGTCGGGGTGATCATGGAATTCCTTTCACCAAGCTTGTGTGATCTAGGTTATCTCATCAGGTACTGTTGAACTGCTGCAGTGATGACCTGTCAGTGTAATACCAACTTAATTTCATTGACAGGTTTTACCAATATTGTTAGCCAGTGGAACAGCATCTGTTCCGGCTTCGCAGACATGACCACCACAAGATTTGAAGCTGCAGAAAATCTGCAGAGCAAATGGCCAGTCAACCACTTGCTCTGCATTTCTAGATAAGATTTTAAGTGGCCAAAATATGAAATGTTTCCAGTGACACCAGGTAATAGGCAGTGCCCTGTACCCTTGGTTCCAGCCTTACTTTTAATATATGACCATCACCCCTGTGTTCTGTATTTCAGATGCAGGACATTACAGTACCTAATTGCACAACAGGCCTCTGCTCCTTCAGTTATTATGAAAACCAATATCTTTTCTCCTTGTTCTACAGTGTTGAGTATCAGAGGGGTGCAGGAGGAGGACCCACCCGACCCTCAGATCATGCGCTTGGACAACATGCTTCTAGCTGAGGGTGTGTCTGGCCCAGAGAAAGGTGGTGGATCAGCTGCAGCCGCAGCAGCCGCAGCAGCAGCAGGGGGGTCACCCAACGATGGCAGCATCGAGCACTCAGACTACAGAGCCAAACTCGCACAGATTCGCCAGATCTACCACTCAGAATTGGAGAAGTATGAACAGGTATAAGACACATTCCAGCAAGCTGGTGAACCATGCTTGTTATTAGACTTTGATTTCAGTTTTTCACTCTAGGGGCTAGTTTCCTGGACCTTGATTAAGCCTTGTGTAAGATGCTGTGCCGATGGTGAAATCCCCATTGGAAATTCTTTTTAGTCAAGGATTAACCTTAAGCTGGGTTTGGAGAAACTGGCTGTGGGTGTATTTACATTTATCTGTAGGTAATTGTACTAGGTAACTGTGTATAATATACAGTGCATTATTAAGTTCTCACTTGCTTTCTGTTTTTATTGTGCTTAGTATGTGCTTGAAAGCAAAGTTGTAAAATGCTTAAGATCTTGCAAAGCCACAGAATGAGAATGAATGTTCAACAAATAACAGAACTGTAAAAATGTGTGTTTTTGGGGCTTGCTGTTCTTGTTTTTTTTTTTTTGTATTCAGTATGAAATAATACAGAAATAGTTATATAATGCAGTTATATTTTGGTCATAGCCTGCAGCATTGCTCTCTGTAGTGACACTCATCCTCTGTGTGGTATCGAAGGCTTGCAGTGAATTCACCAACCATGTGATGAACCTGCTGCGGGAGCAGTCACGTACACGGCCCATCTCGCCCAAAGAAATAGAGCGCATGGTGGCCATCATCCACCGCAAATTCAGCTCCATCCAGATGCAGCTCAAACAGAGCACGTGCGAGGCAGTCATGATCCTTCGTTCTCGCTTCCTTGATGCCAGGTGTGTTTGCATGTCTGGAGTTTTTGCTCTTTGTCTCTGTGTAAATGAATTTTTTTTCAGAATATTTTTTACCTAAAACCAGGGCCATAGCAAGCAAAATTCATGTGCTGCTTCTTTACATTTTTTTAAGGTAGTATGTAAATGATAGAGTTAAAGGGGAATTACACCATAGGTTTTTTGAATAGTTAAGATGTTCATAATTCATTCAATGTCATTCAAAGTGATTTCGATGTGAATGTGCCCTTCAAGAGTGAACCGTGAGAAAGCAGTTTAAAGAAAAGTAGTCCCTGGGGAAAAAAAACCTTTTTTTTGATAAACCACTATTTTTAACATTTATGAATAATGTATGTTAAAACTCAAATGATACATGTAGGTTCACAGGTCATTTTGGAATTGGATTTTTAGAAAGATCAGTGGAATCCCTTTAAAGCAGAAACTGGATGGAAGTCCAGCCCAAGTTCTCAATGTTGTATTCCCCTTGGTGTTAGAAGCTGTGTGTGTGTGTGTGTGTGTGTGTGTGTGTGTGTGTGTGTGTGTGTGTGTGTGTGTGTGTGTGTGTGTGTGTGTGTGTGTGTGTGTGTAAACCTTTTACAAATAGTTTCTTGCTAGCTAACTGTTATTTGTTCTGTCCTCAGACGCAAGCGACGTAACTTCAATAAGCAAGCCACAGAGGTGCTGAATGAATATTTTTACTCTCACCTTTCCAACCCGTACCCCAGTGAGGAAGCCAAGGAGGAGCTGGCCAAAAAGTGTGGGATCACTGTCTCTCAGGTGAGAGCACAGGCCATGATCAATTCATTTCCCTTGACTCCTTCCAAGGAGAATATTAAAGCAAAATGCCTTTGATATTACTTACTTTTTGATATTACCTTGATAGACACTCAGGTATTTACATTCAATCCTCTGCTGTTTCAGGTCTCTAATTGGTTCGGCAACAAGAGAATTCGGTACAAGAAGAACATTGGTAAGTTCCAAGAGGAAGCGAATCTGTACGCAGTTAAAACAGCGGTGGATGCTGCAAATGTGTCTGCACAGGCTAGCCAGGCAAACTCTCCGGCGACACCCAACTCAGGTAATGTCTGCACCACCTGCCTCATATCCTGTAGTACACGAACAAACACGTACACCCACATACACTAAGTCGCACAAACCAGCCAGAGAACTTCACAAGCCAACACAATTAGCTTGATGCCTTTACTGGCCTTGAAGACATTGTCTTTGACATATCCCAACCCACACAAACATTTATATTCACACCCACACACATCTCAGTTGACTTTCTTTTTCAAGGTTCTGCCTGTCTCTTTGTTTGTCTTTTCACCAGTATTTGGTGTTGTTTTTATGTTGTGTTCATGGCAACCACTATGGTATCGTGCAGTGCGCTGTCTGGTTTGATGTGTTGCTTGGCTTTATGGACTTAATGCAACAGAAGTACTTAACCATGCAGATTTGTCACCCCATTATGGTAGTGTTCTTTACTTAGGGGCAAGTAAGATGCAGGTGTCATTTTGTGAGTTTCTTTTTTAAACTTAAATCTACGTTTGGTAATCTGTCTTTCACTTTCTTTTAGGTTTGATTCAATGAAATAAGGCATCTTTTAACTGTCCATACTAAAAAGAATGTTGAGTCTTTGTATACTGTTCTTCTGAGTTTGGCATTTCGTTATAAACTCAATGTGTCTGTTCAGAGGCATGCTATTAGCTTTTGTCTCTGTCACCTTAAATCATCTCCACATAAACATGTTTAACATTAAACACATTAAATACTTCCTTCCCCTCCACTTCAATGCATACACGTATAACTCTAGTATAAATAACCTCTATTTGCTCAGGATGCAGACAGTAAAAGGTAGGTGTTTTAACGTTATCTTACCATGCTTAGTCATGACTTGCCCATTGCCTGGATTTCACTTTTGGTGAAGTGACAAGTATAGACAAGTTAAGTGGAACTGGGTGTAGAAAACAAGTAATGTTAGACTCGGACCTGCTAACACTGTATTTGTTCTAGCTTGTTGGCAACAGTCTGTTCTGTTTTTTTGTTTTTTTTCCTGGTAATGAAAGAGCTTGAACAGGATGTTACTGAAGCCTTGGAATGTGACCTGTCCTGATTTTCTTGCTCTAAAGCACGGGGTGGATTGTATTTCCGTACACTCATGTCTTTAAACCCTTTCCATACCTGACCCTGGCAAAACTGCGTGTATTGCCTGCAGGGTCTTTAGGGTCCTATGGCTTGTCTCGCACAGGAGACCGTTACCTCAGCTTGCACTCCCTCAACGGGGAGGGCCTCAACATCGCCCCCTCTCTGCAGCAGCAGGTAGGCACTGAGGACACTCCCAATGGCTTGCCTCAATGCCCTTCCTCTCCCAGTGCTTCCTTACTTTAGTTCACAAGTTCCCAACCGTCATCCTGAAATAATCCTGCCCTGCATGCTTTGGTGTGCTCCCTGCTCCAACACATCCTCTTTAGCTCAGGAAGGATGTGTTGATGAGCTTCAGAAGTGGAATATATTCCACTACTTAATAAGGAGGATTATCTTGAAAGATGTGGGCTTAATTGAAATTAAATATGTACTCGTACTCAAACACATACTTGTCACACTTTATTTACACCTTCAAAATGCACATTTGGAATTAGATTTTTCCTTTTCAAAAATATTTTCCTTGCCAGTCAGTGCAAATTCAGTGTCTTTTTCATATATTGTTTTATTTAAACATCCAATAAAGTACCTTTAAACAAAACATTACAGTATACTTTTATATACTTTAGGATATTTAAATAAAGATTTTTCTTTCAACCAAACATATTCCTCACTCATTTATGGTATATTTTCCCTTTTAATTGGGTAAAAGATTTTGACACAGTAGTCATACTTTAATCAGTCAATTAAATTAGTCAAACCTTATTAGTATGTCAAAGGTGACCCTCGTTCAATACAGAATATACGGGGATTGCAAACAAAAATATATATATAAATATGTGCATAATGGAATTCACTCACCTAAGTGAAACTATCAACTGACTGATGACAAAACATTATAAAGCAACATATAAGAACTAATTAGAAATTAATCAGGTTTGGATCAGGTATATTACAGCAAGGAAAGTGCCAAAATATGTAGTGCAGTGGTCTTCTAGACCAGTGTTTCTCGACCCTGGTTCTGATGGAGCTTTGTCTGCTTCCAACACACCTGATTCAACTTAGCTCATTATCAAGCCCTTCCCGAGTTGCAGGGGGTGGGGTTAAAGCAGGGAATCCACTAAAATGTGTAGGGTAAATGTGCACTGCTCTAGACTGTTTTAGTTGTTCTTCTGTCTGTTCTGAGCCTGTCCCCCTGTGACACCAACACAAATCTGCCCCTCGACTCCAGCAGTATTTTCCAGTCCTGAACTCCCTACATAGAGCCAAACACCCCTGGACCCTTCCACCCTATTATTTTGCCATCGTACTGTAATTAGAACTTGTCTGCTGTCCCTCCATGTTCTTACCTCAAACCTTCGTCTGTGTGCTGTTGACCTTGTGAATTTTTTTTTTTTTTTTAATTCACTTTCTGGCTCTCTCTGGGAATAAGAACAGCTGGAACTAAGTGTGAAGAGAGACTGTCAAGCTTGCGTCTGGGCTCTAGGGAATGTAGAATTAACAAGGGCAAGGAGTGAGCTGCTTTTGAGATTAGAGGAGTTGTCACAGTCCATATCTGACATAACATCCTTCCATGGGAAAGTAGTTGGAATCAATGATTAAATATTTATGATATGTGTTTTAGAATGTTGAGGGGTTTGGGGATATTCTCTTTGTGATTGCACAGACCTCTTTTGCTTCCCTATGAGGAGAAATCTGTTGCAAAACTATTGATGTTCAAAATTAGTGTGGAGAGTATGGACAAACATTATGAAGCGCATGATGGCTGTTTCAGCTGCACTTTGACATAAGTACAGGAGTCTCTTTCAAATAGCATTGTGTACGTCAAGCTAAAGCCAAGAATGTGTGTGTGTGTGTGGCCTGGGTGCAGACTGAAATGATGACCATGTATGTTCCTGTTTTTGTGTTACAGGTGGATACCCTGCACCATGCTACACACCTGACGGGCGGCTATGAGGAGCTGTCAGGAAGTGCCCTTTACACCCCGCACCATCTAGATGTGAGTAATATTGTATGCGCACACACCACACACACACACACACACACACACACACACACACACACACACTATATATGTAGATGAAAACTATGTTGTAAATAAGCATGCACTTAAAATATTGGTGCACCTCTAATAAAAGAAATATGGTTCCATATAGTGCAATGCACGTCACAGTCACACTATGTAGCTATGTAATTGATGTACTGTATATTGTCCATATGGTGCTGCTGGATGCACATTTTAGCACATAACTAAACATTATTTACCATAATCCAAAAAATGATCTGATCCATGACTGATGCAGTTTCGTGATCCATTGCACTCTTAACTGTAATATGTTCATGATAAGATGCTCAAATACTAAGATGACAGAATATGTGCTTCTGATCTACTTACAATTCTGTATTATAAGTTGTAAAATGATCTTTCTTTTAAAGCCCTAAATTAAAATAAATGCTAACATGTATTCAGCTTTGCATCCTTTCTCTTGAATGTGCATAAATAATTATACGTTTTTTAATAGTTTGTCTGATCACTTTTGGGTGTTTTCTTTCAACGTAGTACATTGTTGTAGCTTTGCTACTGTCCTCTTGAAATGTGGCCCAGAAAAACATGCTACTTGTAGGAGCCTGTCTACCAGTTGCCTGTTGCAAAAACTTGCCAAATCAGATGATTGGCAAGTGATATCATTAGACAGACTATTGTTTATTTGTTGTTACACATACTATCTTTCTAATCTTTCTGAATCTTTTCATTCCCATTTTGCTGCAGGCCAACAGCAGCTGGCAAGACAACCCCAAGCCCTCCTCCATAACCCCTCCACCTGGACATCCCAGCAGCGTCCATTCAGACACCTCCACCTGAGACACCGAGCTTCCACCACCCCCACCACAAACATCTTCACAATCTGAACTCTTCCACGAGTGCAGCCCTGCTTCCTCCACAATCTCTGCTTTTGTTACACTATCAGCTGTTGAAGCTGGCAAACATTTTCCCACTCTGTAGGTCGGCTCCACTGTGGGCTTTGATGGGCCACAAACTACACACATACACACCCATTTACTGACCCATTCATTCAGCCAGTGAAGACCACACAGGAGCGCCTTCCTCCCTGCTGAAACCAAAGTGCTGTCAGCAGTCGAATCTCCTACTGTTCATCGAAGAACAACCTCAGAAAGCCGAAACGCAAAGAAATCATGCAAAATTTCCTCAGTCCCTGTTTAGAGCTTGTTTTTGTCAGTGCTTTTGTACTTTACAGCTGCCTAAGGCAATAGCAGAACTGGTTTTGTTGTAAAGTCCATGCACATTTACCCTCCGTTGTGTTCCGCTGTTCATACCATAAACTAAGCACAAATATTACTGAGCTCTGAGAAGAGTGAAGATGGAAGTGGAGAAAACAACGTCACTGTGCACCTAGAGTGGGTGATGAGTCCCTTTCCCAGTTACTTGTAGAGAAATGGAGGGGAATAATGGGCAGGTCTGTACAGGAGCAGAGGGCAGGAAAAATGTAAACCATGCAGCTGGGTTTCACCTTTTGCCCCAGCCTGCTGTGTCTTCTAAGAAAAGTAGTGGAGGTGTTGTTTAGTCCTTGTTTTCTTCTTGAAATAGTTTAGTTTTTTTGTAATACACCTTCCCACACATAACGCACCAGCCACCAAATAAAAGTACACTGTAGACTTGTATTAGAGTTTTTCAGTTTGTTAGAAAGGAAGTGGATGGTACGCGGAGCAGTGGTATAGAATTGGGCCAGGAGTTCGCTAGAGACTTTTTTTTTTTTTCCCTTTTGTTTTGACTTCAAGAGATAAGATACAAATCTGTCTTCCATGCATGTAGGACTGGAAGCTGTATTAGAGATTCCAGTTGCGTACCTTGTCAGTTTGAGATTCTCTTTGTTTTGCTCATTGTTAATTTTCCATAAAGAAATGCTACAGAAAGGAGAGGATACGACAGACCAAAAACAAAAGAAATAAATAACCTTACCATGCATCATGTATCACGTACATGCACACAGCATACTGCCCCTCAATGACTCTGCGACCGTGAGGCTTTTCGCAGTACAGTGTGCTTCCCTATGTGTTTGCATCAGCCCCCAGATGCAACGATGCACTGAGGAGATCCAGTGCTAGCAGACTGCAGTCTTTACCTGTACTCTTCCAAACCAAAAATGTTAAATACTAGATGCTTATGAGAGTCTCTCATAAATGTAGATGTAAATTGTGTTTGTTACAGTTTGGGAGGAAGCAGATACTGTAGGGAATTGTTTTGATTTTGTGCTTCTGTATGTGTTGGCCTCTTGTGGTACATGTACGTGTACGCATGAGTGTGCGCAGGATGTGTGTGTGTTTAATTTTGTTCCTTTTTTTTCCAGTCTTGTCAGTTACACTTCTTTATAACTGATTGTATTGTATGTGCAGTTGAAAGCACACATTCCGTAATAATAGCATGCCATAAAGCATAAGCCGTCCCTTCTTTTGCTTACCATTTTATGCTTCATAACACAGGAACTCCTTTCTTTTTTTTTTTTCTTTTTTTTTAAACCAGTTAACATGGCCAAGCAACAAGGGCTTTTCTCCTTTGAAGTTTAACCAAAAACTAGCAGCAGACATGTTCTGAATTTGAAATGGGTGGACTGCAGCCAACATTGAGGAATAACAGACCAATCTCGAGTATCGTTTTTCTGACACAGGAGATATGGTATGCTGGGTTGTGTTGTTTTTAACGCTCGTCTATCCCTCTTGCTTTCTTTTTAATACAGTCGGATAGTGGTAGTACCGGGGCGTTTTTGATACATAAATGGAAATTGTTACACAAAGGACTCAACGCTGAAACATAAGAGGGGTTTTGTTTATATGTATGAAAGAACAAACTCTAAGGACCTTTTTAAGGATTTACCCAGATCATAGTGTCATGTATAGAATAATGTTAGCTAAAATATTTCATATGGCTGTCTTATAACTAATGCTATTATTACACCAAATTACATTTTCTGTTTGTTGTTTTCTTTCTTCCTCCTTTTTGTACCGGTCATCTATGGATGTCATTGTACAGATTGTGGAATGTTTCAGTGTATTTCTCTTTTTATATACTTACATGTTGTTTTTTTAATGCCTGGTTTGTTTTGCCTTTATTCTGCTTATGAGTTGGAGTAATAT
>CM067475.1:36893920-36935627 GCA_034552555.1 Semaprochilodus insignis | reverse complement strand
GTGCACGTTTTTTTGTTCGAGCTGATATTTGTGCATGGTGCAGTGAGAATTTACTTGAGAACTAGTTCAGTAAAACGTTTTTGCTAATTGTAATTTAAGCTACACACTGGTGGTTAAACAGGTCTCGCATCCCCTCCCTTTGCTTTTACCTAATTTGGCAATTGAGCTGACGCTCAAGCCCTTGCAAGTTGAAAGCAGTAAACACAGGTTTGATATATTTTATCTGCAGTCACACCTCATCAGAGAGTGTACTAGCTCTCATGTTTCAGGACTCTGAATACAACAAAAATAGGGAACTGAATTGGGGTTATAGAAGACAGGATGGAGAACCATATGTAGAACAGTGGTTGTCTGCTGTACTCCAAGACATTTACCTGCAGCTCTGCAGATGATCCACCTAATTGATTAGTTGGATTTTGGTTTGGGTGAAACCTGCAGGAAAGCGAGTTCATGAGCAGTGAGGTGAAGATGTTTGTGGTTGGGTTCCTCGTTGTGCTCTAACATGACTTTTTACCGTTTATGTAGCATGTCAAAAGTGCACGTGCCTGAAACGTTTTGTCTGTTTGCACATCTTTCGTTTTCACACAGGAAAAAGCGTGTGTTTCAGCGTGCAACCAGATACCTGAGAAAGTGAGAAAGTACTTTGTGCAGACCTTTACGTGCTGCATTTTGTCTTAGCAAAACTTCATACAAGCTAAAAGTTGCTCTCTTCAAGCACTGACTGAATGCAGAATAACCGTCAAGGCTGATATGCATTTGTCAGTAAGAGCGCTGACCCAGCATCTGTTTTCAGCCCTGTTTAAATTGATCTCGGCCACCAAAACTGCTCCTAAATCAGAACTCTTGCACTCAATGAAGATCACATGCAGACCAGCAAAACCATTTTGAGCTGAAGTGAATTCTACTGCACCATAACAAATGACAAATTATACTTTTCTATTATTTTCTTAAAACTGTAGTATTATCCTTCTTCCTCCCATCTTTCCCCTTCTGTATTCACCAATCCCCCTTTCTCTACCTCTCCTCTTCTCTCCATTTCTCTTGTATATAAACCTTGCCATTTTCAGACTTGCTAGTCTGTTAAGAACTCCTTTTATACCTCAACTTTAGAACTGTTCTAGTAAGAGGAAAAAAGAATTATGAGAATTGTAGTGTTCCTTATTAGAAAAACAAAAAGTAATAAAATGATCTAGTGTGCTTTTGATCTTTTGTGTGCTTCATCATTTAGGGTACTTATCCCGTTCATGCAGAATGACACCATACCAAACTTCTCTGTGTGGTGTGTTTAAATCTTATATTTTGCCATTCAGCATTTGTTTATTGTACACATTGTTCTGTCAACATGCTCCATCTGAATTGTTCACCCTGTTTGTCTGATGATAGTAACCAAATACTGCAAAACCACAATGGTATATCGGTGGCTACATTCATGCCTCAGACACAGGAAAATGGTTTAGACAGCTCTCTAAAATGTTACCAATGAGAGAAAAAAAAGCACTGCATTGAAAAGTTTGAGCGATAGTTTCTCCAGTGGTCAAAGAGTTCAGAATTACTGGAACTAGAGTAATTTACAGCACCAGTTATGTTAATGGTAACGCGTCTACTGCAATGACTGATACAGAATTTCCCTTTGTGCATTTTCTTTCTGTTTCCTCTCTTAGTGACTGCATTTCGTTTGATGCTAGTACAGTTTTGCTTTTAAACAGTGCATCACACTGTTCTTACATCTGTGAAACAGAAGAAAGAATAAATTCAGCTTTGAGGGGGCCGAACAATTTAGTTATGCTACATGTGCTATTGACTGAATTATGATAGCATTTTATTTAAACGAGGCAGTACTTGGAGTCCTTTAGCCTTTCATGGACAAAGAAATCTTCAGAGAGTGTTGTTGTAATTCTCTGAGTACTTCTCCTTTAGCAGACATTCTCTGTTCAGTGTGTCGCATTGGACGTTAGCGGGGTCATCCTTCTGCTCCTTCCCTCGTCTGCAGAGGAAGCACAGAATGCGCTTGAATGTATTTCTCATGTCCTTATCCCGGCACGAGTAGATGATGGGGTTCACCAGGGAGTTGCACTCGGCCACAACCAGGCAGTACTTCTCATATTTCAGAACCTGGCATCCTTTACATTCCAGCCCGTCCAGCAACAGAATGACCAAACCAGGAGTCCAGCAGATCACAAAGGCACCTGAGGACAAACAAGAAAACATGCAAACAACAGGCAGAACGTCAGCTGTCATCGATCTACTTGTGGTTTTTTGTGTCAGGCCGCACATCCTGTTTTCTCCACAAGGCAGCCACAAACAGTGAAATGCATTTGAAGGATACGCTGACTCGTTTTCATTAGGAGCTGCCTTTTCTGTGCTTGAACATCTGTTTCCCAGAAAGTGTCACTATGTAATTATCATTCCAAAGGGACCCAAAGAAACGACTGCATTCCAGGCAATGCTACAAAAATACATGTACTGTATTTTAATGCACCTCTTATCACAAATTGCCATATTACCCCAACTCACTCTTTCTCTCAAACTTACATCCTTTTACGTTTAGGGCACTTGGGGAGTACTTCACAAAGCAGAATTCCTCATTTAGACAGATAACTTGAGCCCAAAGATGATGACTGTCCAAATGGAATGTCCTAATGACTTTGGGCTTAGGGCTTTTTTTTAGCCAACGTGAGAAATTGTGCTTTGTGAAACACCTCACTGGCTGACACTTTTATCCATTGCTACATTCAGGTTGGTGAAAGTAGCATTAGAATTCTTACACATGGGCTCTTTTGGTTTGTAATGTGGGAGCAGAACCCTAGTCGGCCATGTGGATTACATTTTACCAGCATGCTAAAACAACTACATGCTTTATTAATAGTGACTAGTAAGATGTACAGTATGGCCTTTGGGTGACTCCAACAACATGCAAAGTTAACTGACCTTGAGGGAGCATATGCAGGCTTTGCGTGTACTGAAGCTGGCAAAACAACTTGTCTACTGTAGTTGTTTATATAAATAAACTTTAGTGGATTAATGAATGTATTTTTAGTTGCAGAATAGTTTATGTGTTTACATCTATTGTCAATCGAGTTGGACCATCAGGTTTAAACATCAGAAAGTCTGCGGCTTCAAGATGCACAAAAGTAACCATGTTTGTCCAACTTTTTCTTGGATAAGTTTCTTTTCATGTCTAACAGTCAATGTCCTGAATCAGCCCCAATATGCTGTCTGGATTTAAAACATCCTTAGAGTGTAAGGGCACCAACCCCCCCACCACTAGTCACAAGTTACACTGATAAAACCACACAGCAGCCTCCCATACACACAATGGCTTCCTGTAACATAAAAGAAGGGTTATTACATGTGTTATTAACTCAAGTTGTGGACTATGTCTCTGCCAATTCAACATCTTTACTATTATATTATTGTTATTGTTTTTGGAAGCGACTCATCAAACCTACAGCAAAAACTACCACACCAGAGCAAGAGCACAGTTTGTTTACAAACAGCATATTTTAACTTTATCAGTTTTAAGCAGGCATGGCAGGCACTGGGAGCACATAGTCTGCCATGCTGAAAAGGGTGGTGGAGGGAGGTGCTGTAGATATTGATTAAGAGGATCCTCAGTCTGTCAGTGGAAGGGGCAGCCTGTAGTCCTTATTTACAGCTCCTTTTTTCAGTGCACTCAGAAATATACAGCTTTAAAACAGATGTCATAAGCGTCTGTACGTTAAACCCTTAAAATCTTTTATCCAAGTGGTCCCAGACCTGTGTTTTCAGGCTTGTGGATCTTTGAGGATGTGTACATTTTTCTTCTGGGTCTGATTAATCTGCAGACAGTTGTGTTTTATTATACATCATCCACTAAAAGCTTTTAAAAATCGCCACAGCAAAGACCAATACCACAACAGTTTGACAAACAGCCCCAGTCGAGAGAAAAGGAACACCTTACCCAGAATCATGGAGACCGTCTTCATCAGGCTCACAAGGGTGTCACCATTCGTGCTATCAGTGGTGTTCAGGGTCACGTTCTGGCTCTTCCGCCGAACATAGACAAAAATGTGCGTGTAGATGGCTACCATGATAAAGAAAGTGAGGAGGTTGAGCAAGGCCCAGAACACCAGGAAGCTCCGGGCATAAAGTGGAGCCACGGTGGAGCACAGGTCCAGCTGGCACACGCAGTTCCAGCCCATGGTGGGCACCAGGCCCATGATGATGGCCATTGCCCAGATGCCCACGATAAGCAGCAACACACGCCGGTTGGACATGGTGCTGTGCAGCTGCATGGTTAAGATGGTCTGATGGCGCTCTAAAGCCACGGCCAGGAGGTTGACCACAGAGGCCGTCAAACTCATCTCTATCAGGGCGCCACGGAAGAACCACTGCTGTTGGGACAGCCCGATGGTCCATGGGCCGGTGTGAAATATAAGATTGAGGTAGGAGAGGCCTGCAAAGAGGTCAGCTGCCGCCATGTTCCCCAGCAAGTAGTAAATGGGGAAGTGGAAGCGGCGGTTCACAATGATGGCAGCCATGACCAGCATGTTGGCCAGGATGATCAAGAGGCAGACCGGGACTCCCAGCCCAACAACCACAAAGTCAATTGACTTCCACTGTGGACTGATGCTTTTATTACTCCGATCGTAGAAATAAGAAACATTTTGCCCTTGTCCCATACACTCCTCAGACGGCATTGCCAAGGAAAAGCCCAGGGTCAGAGAAGTGACCCAACTGTGACCAGCTAGATTTCCCTTTCCTGTGGTAGTAAATCACCTGCCATTGGAAACAGTCAGTTAAACTTAAAGTGGCATCCCATCAAAAGTCCAGTTTGTGTCCTAGGAAAAAGGAAGGAAAGCAAGTATCAGAATACATGTAGAAGGAGGTGAATTAATAACAGAAATGATTTCAGGTATCTGTTTTTGTTGATCTAAATAGTGTGTGAGCCTAAAACCCCTGATGGTGAAAACACATTTCACCCAGTGATATGAGACGTACCCAAAAGGGAAAGTGGAAGTGACACCCAGTCTGGAGCTTTTATAAAATGGACAAACAAACTTCACGTAGGAGGCTACTGCTATACTTCCGGGAGGTGAACAACCCTAATTGAAAACTGATCAAGTAAACAGATCACGTCTGACTCACCTGCACAACATGTAAGGCACTTCGAAACCTTTGCCTGTAACCCAACCCTAACCGCAAATCACTCTTACTAGCAGCCCAAGTCCAATCAAAGAAATCCGTGATAAATCAGGGCTCTCTGCACATCTTCCTCTCGGCTTACTCGTAGGCTGTTTGACTGGTTACAACTCGGCTTGTTCACCGGCTTACTATTCAAACTCCTTGTTCCACCTTAAATCGTACTGCAGCTGCTCTCCGGCGTCTGCCGACTCCACGACGTCTGCCGCTCCTTTTAAGGTGGAACAGGAGAACTTGGTTCACAGGTCGAGGAGTCAATGTGAACGTGTGCTCTCAGTACTAAACCTTACAGTCTTTATCAGTGACTGCACTGACCCCGAGACCGCATCTGACAACAACGGTCCGGTTTTTCTGGTTTGTCTAAACCTAACAACGGCTCCGGTGAATAGGTTTGTGAGAAGTGCACGTTTTCATGCTTTCAGAAAATGGACCCAACTTTAAAAAGGAGGGAAACGTAAACAAACACAAAGCTTTTAACTCCACCGACACCAAACGACTTAGCCGTTAGCCTGAGCCCCTCAGACCTCCGCCGAGTGAAGTTCTCCACTGAATCAAATCCAGCTGGTCAGTCAAGTCTTCCTTCCACACGAGACACAACTCCCGATAACAACAGGGAACACTAACTAGCCTCCTGACTAAACTCGACCGAAAGACCCGAAACAAGCTAAATGTGTCACTTACTTACTCAAACTTTAACTTTCACGCTGCATCCAGAAAAGACCCATAAATATCCCCGTGTGTTTGAGACTGGTGGTCTTACATGGGTGTTCTCCTCCGAGTGACGCCCCGATACTCTTCTTCTCTGGATTTATGATTTGATGGCTCGTGCGTGTAAACTGCGTGCTGAGATCCCGCCTCCCTGATTGGCTGGGATTTCTTACGGTTCCTACGTAGCCTGCAGCCAGACCTTCATTCTCATTCTCAATCCCATTCTCTCTCTCTCTCTCTCTCTCTGTATATATAAACATATATGTAATATCATTTTGTATAAGACAGACAGATAGACAGAGAGACAATGAGAGAGTTTACAGATTTACAGAGCACTTTATTTAGCTATATATATATATATATATATATATATATATATATATATGGCCCAGAGTAAAGAATGAAAGAAAGAAAGAAAGAAAGAAAGAAAGAAAGAAAGAAAACTCAGATTTAAGTTCTCTGGTGCTTTAAAAGTCATCAGATTTGTCTGCATTGCAAATGACACTTTGTTCTGTCATATTTTATATTCAAAGATTTATGAGAAATAGGAAAGGACACAGCTGGCTTACACCTGACCTCTGCTTAATTCAAATATGATTTATTCAGACTGTGAATCTGAGGGGAAGCAGTGAAAATGCTGTCCAAACAGTTTCCTAAGGCAATTACAGATGAAGTGATATACATGCACAATCACTTCCACAAAATAATATCCACGTGTTTGTATCCCCCAGGGAGCACTGTTGGCTCAGTTGTGAGGAAAAGTAAGCAGTATCACACCACCCAGGCACTGCCTGGACAAGGCCGTCTATTAAAACTCAGTATCAGAGCAACAAGGGGGCTCTGTGAGGGAGGCCACAGAGAGACCAACAATCAACAGGGTTCAGTGGCAAGATACACAGTCAAGGATATCAAAAGCTCACCACACAGCTTCCTTGTATGGGAGGGAAACTAGAAAGAAGCACAGACCACATCAAAGCATGTCTGGAAGTTGCCAGAGAGCATCAGTGTGAAGGTGCCAACTTCTAAAATCTCAACAGGAAAAAAAAAGACGCAATTTAGCCACTGAACCGAAACCGAAACACAGCCAGTCTACATACTTTAAAGCCTTAAAACAACCTCATCCTCTAAGTCCAGTTAATGGGGAACTCCACCAGTGCTTAACATGTTTGGCATAGTTCAGCCTTGGAGGAATTGTTCACAGTGGAGGTGAAAGGGAACCAAATGTCAGAAGCTCAATATATGATGCTGGAGAACAACTGTAGATAGTTGATAGCTGAAATCAACAGCAAAACAAATACACCCCTCCCCTGTCCATCTCTTGCGGAGGTACGCTGCCACGGCAAACAGCTCTGGATTAGAAAACTTGTTTTATTGGCCAGCTTCTTATTCAAGTTTTCCTGTTCCACCTTAAATGGTGCAGCTGTTAGGATACAGTCCACCACTGAAACACTCTTGTCTGATCTGAAAGCGTTTCTTGGCCATCTCTCCTTCTTGGCAATGCGAGGAGTCGAGCACATAGCCCCTCTGCCTCCCCCTGTCCTCTGCATTAGCATGAACACCCCCCTGTTGCTCACTGGCTGAAGTTATGTTGTGATGCTCTGCCTGAGCCGCTTTGTTTATTTCTTATTTACAGAGCCAGGGCTGTGTACCAACGGCAAGTTTTTGTTTCCAGCGTGCATGAGGAGCTAGTCACATGCATTCATAATAGTGTATTGGAATAAGGGAGTGTAAATATGTTGGCATATGGCTGGATGATAAACTCACTTTTGAAACTCATATCGATAAATTGGTTGTTGAATGTCAACAGAAGCTCGGTATGAACAAGATAACTCCTGTTCCCATGCGTACCCAAGAAACAGAATAGTTGAGGCAACCTTACTATCAGTCCTGGACCATGGTGAGATCATTTACAAACATGCATCTGCCAGTCCCCTCAAACCGCTGGATTCAGTCTACCACTCTGCACTGAGGTTCATTACTGGAAAGCTTTCACTGCAGACTGTATGAGAAAGCTGGCTGGCCCGGTCTAGCAGCTCGACAGGAAACACGCTGGTTTATTTATATGTATAAAACCCTTTCCGGCTGCATGTGGTTGGCGTAGCTCAGCAGCTAGCACCACTACCCGCCAGGGAGACACCACCACGTGTGGGAGACTGGGGTTCGAATCCCGCTCTGGGTGACTATGCTGTGCTACACCAATAAGAGTCCTTGGGCAAGACTCCTAACACTACATTGGCCTACCTGTAATATGATTAACCTTGTAAGTCGCTCTGGATAAGAGCGTCAGCTAAATGCCATAAATGTAAATGTCGGCGTATATTACTGAAATCATGTCTATAAATAATGCTAACTATCAGACTTGCTCCAGTGACTGGATCTCCTGGCAGGTACAGAGTTTTTACTGAACCAGGAAAATCTGCTGTTAGTCACACTGCACCAGCGAGCTGGAATTCATTACAAGAAACAATAAGGCTCAGCTCACTGGTGTCACTCAGTCATTTCAAACCACCTCCACTCTGCCTGTTACTGTTTTACTGATTCTTTTTATTTTATTCATTCATTTATTTATTATTATTCATACTATTCTTATTTCTTAGTCCTTTCATTTATTTTTAGTTCATCTCTTATTATTGTTATTCTGATTTTTTCCCAAAATAATTTATTTCATTTTACTTTATCTCAGTTCTGTTACTATTATTTATTTATTTATTTATTTTGTTACTTTTTATAATCCTTTTATTTACCTGTTTTAGTTGCCTATTAATCATTTTATATTGAAGTCTTATTAATTGATTTTAACTGATCTTGGTCTTCTTTCCCTTTTTTAATCAAATGGTAGTTGTTCTCTCAATTCTATTTTTATTTATCTTGTTTATTTGTTTTTTGTAGTCTTTTTCCCATGTAGTTTACCAGATTTAATTTCTTTTTCCATCACTTTAAGCTGCAAATGCTTGGCTGCAGTGAAAATGAGGGTAATATATTTCCAAGTGAAAATAAAGGTTAATTGATTGATTGGTAATTGATGAATTCATTGGGTTAAAATCACATTTTGCACCTTTAATGCACCCTTACAGAAAATCATTGCACAAAACCATCATAAATATGTTTCTTGATGCCTGAGTCAACGCTTAAGACAGTCTTGGCGTAATGGCACACGGCACAATCCTTGTCTGAGCATATCATGGATGTTGACAGTGCTTATGAAATACTTTCCATGCTTGGTAAGAAAGAGAGCGTACTTAACCCTGTTTATCTGGATTTAGTGCAGTATGTGAAATTGTTCAGCACAGATCATACATTACATATAAAAACTCTGGAACTCACTGGTGGTTATGGAGGAGTAAATAAAATGTCTGTATTTGTGTTGTAGACATTGAGACCCCCGGGTCCCATCACCACCACTGTAAAGAAAGGTCGGTATGTTACTCTACAGTGAACTGTTTCACACCAAAACTCTCAGAATTATTTTAAATCAATAAATGAATGCCATATGTGAAAAAACTGGTGGAAAGCCCCCACCCTTCACAATGACTAATAACTATCAGAAGAGAGCCTCCACACCGGAACTTCACAGAGGAATACTAAAATACAGAAAACGCAGAGAGCCTTCTTTCAGTTAGCATGCGTCTGTACTGTGGAACTCAGTTGCACCTTTTGTTAGCCCCTGAAGCTCGGTGCAGACTTTTCAGAAACATTTTTTAAGAAAAATTAAAAACATTAAACATAAAGACAGCATTCAAAATTTCCTGTTTAAATTATTATTAAAACATATTCATTTGGCCTTTCGTTAAAATCATATGTCTCTTTGGTATTGATCTGTTTAATTTGATCTGTTTCATGATCTAATGTAATTTAAAATTAATATTCATAATTTCTTCAATTAGGGTTCAGCCTTATCACTGGTCTGTAAGCACATTGAGCTGTCACTGGAATAAAAAGCTCTATGCTCTATAAATAACGATTATTACGCTGTAAAAAAGTGCATTGTTGGTTCAACCTAAAAAAAACAAGCAAGTTTTATTCAACTTTATAAAAGTAGTTTGCATGAACGATTCCTTCAATAAAAGTCATGTTGGAGTTTAATCGCTTGTTACCACATGAAGTCCTTTTTAAGGCTGAAGCGACCAGGCACTCTTTACAGTGTATCATTATTATAATCACTTGTGAGGTCGGACCAGACCTTCAAAGTACAGGTGTAGTGTAAGAAGAGACTGTGTGAGTGTACGTGGGGAGAGAACCCTGAAAGCAGGTTCTGTGGTGCATCTGCCTTAACGGGGAATCCCGCTGATTTGTTTGTAGTTTAGTGTACATCATTGAATCTAATTCTACCTGTTATACAGTATATTAGTACGTAATCTAATTACTATGTGGCAGTCTTAGTCCAACAGTGCACTGTAGCTTTCAGAAGTATATGATGGTGAGGTTCTTCTTTGTTCCTTCTTCTCTAAGGCTCAATCAGAATCTCCACCGACACTCAACAGAACCAGAACCGAACAACACACATGCAGTTTTATCCATCAAATAAAAGCATAGTGATAATAACTTTCTGATCTGCTCTGGTGGGATTGTTTAGGTTTTAGAACATATGAACATTTTTAAGCAAATACCCAGTTAAGTCTAGATGGAAAGATCAATTAGGTCCTCAACCAACAGATTTTATTTAAACACAGAGATAAATAAAAGACTGTTTTATTCTTTTTGAAGGTTTTGTTGAAGATCAAACAGTTCAGTTTCCAGCTACCTCAGTCAGAGGCATCACACTCAGCTGGTCTTGAGAACAGTTTCCAAGTCCACCTTACCCTGAGGCCAAGACAAGTCCCACTCTAGCCCTGTACTTAAGTATGCTTCGGGGTTACACCTCCTTGAATGTACCGCTCCGCCTTGAATATTTAAGGTCAAAACCTTCTCTGAAAACAGATGTGAAACTGTTCACACATCTGGTTCCTGTCATTAACACTGTAAACAATTCAAATTAGGTAAGTTCTCTAGAAAAGAGCATTTCACATCAAACCACTGTGAATGACTGTATTTGCATCTCATCTCTTTAATTATAGAAGGCCGGACCCCCTCTTTTTGATGAAAAGAAGTAGGACTGGGAGATAGGTGAGAGGAACAGGAAGGCGATGGGATGTGAAAGCAGCAGCACAGGAAATGGAAGGTCAATATGAAAGATTATAGGATGTTAGATTGGAAGGAGGAGGAACTACAGGTCTGGTCCTTCTCCAAAACATGTTTTTCATTTGTTTCATTCATTTTCACTTCTTAAATATGGTGCTGGGCAGATGTTGGGGTGCTTAGCAATAAGTGAAAACGAGACCCAAAGAAAGAACCAAGCACCATTTTTCTTGACACACACGCTTCTAAACACATTGACTGAAACTGCTAAAGAGAGAACAGTATGACAAACAGGATTAATATATTGTTGAATGCATTACTTAATATTATACATGCATATATGAAATTGAGTCGACCTGTGGTCGCAATGCATCACATTTCCTCATATAGATACTGACACAGGTGTAAACCCATGAAATGCTTTTTAATAGCCATGAACTGAATCAAAAACTGTCAGGACTGTTGTGAGGTCAGAGATTTACTGTGTACGAATGGTAAATATTTAACCAGCCAGAGGTAGGCTGAAGTCCAAAGCACTTAATAAAGTAGTTATGGTCAGAAGTTTACATACATTATGGACATGAAGGGAGCTAAAGGGTTTTTCCCCATGAGTTCATTGACCTATTGTCCTTATGGGACAGAATGAGTGAACAAATACATCTTAAATACAAACGAACACCACGTCCAAATTATGCATACAAGGTCAAAAATATACATTTACCCACTTAGATCATAAATTCAGTTGTAATGAAAGCTGCTAAGAACCCCCAGTGGTAAACTTCCTTTTAGTGATCAAGATTGACTTCAGCTGGGGCACGTTGAATCTCAAAGCGCTGCGCATCATTTTGCAACGCTATGTTATTGTTTAAGTTTCTTAATTAGGCTCCAAAATTCTTGGAAAAAAATGGCTTTCTCAGCTGCCATAGTTGCAACACTTGCAAAACACAGCGGAGTAGTCAGCGTACCATCATTTCCGTTTAAATAAATGTTTTGCTAAGTTTGGTCAGGGCTGAATGCAGCCCTGGTAGCTTTTCTGTTCCCACATAAAAAGGGTTTGTTTGACGGCACTCACTGCATGGACCAACACAGAGTACAAAAGCAAATCCCAGGAGCTCTGTGCAGATCTGATAAAGATGATTGTATACGTTGGAAATGCCTTTTGGAGCCATTTCTAAACAACTGCAGATTCCAAGAACATCAGTTCAAACAATTGTAAGTGTAAGTTATTGGGAGGTGTAGTCACTTTGCCAAGGTCTGAAAGAAGATCCAAACTGTCACCCTCAGCTGAAAGAAAAACGGTCGGGGCATTCAGAAACAACCCGAGAACCACCAAGGTTGCCGGAACACCATTGTTATTGTCTACAGTCAAGCAGGTTTTACCTCACCATAGAGTGAGAGGCTGCCGTTCAAGGAAGAAACCCCTGGTCCAAAATCTAAACATTCAAGCAGATTCTGAGTGCAAAGAAGCTACACTGATGTGAAAAAGTTTTGGCCCCTTACTTGATTGTTTCTATTTATACAAATTTGTCACATTTATATGTTTCAGATCAGCCAACTAAGTTTAATATTAGATAAAGACAACACAAGCAAAGACAAAAAATGCAGCTTTTAAATGATCATTCCATTTATTCAAACCTATATCACCTGTGTACAAAAGGAATTGCACCCAAAACCAGTTCTGCACCAAAAACACCCTTGGCAGTAACAACTGCAATCAAAACATTTGTGATAACTTGGAATGAGTCTTTTACATCACTGTGGAGGAATGTTGGCCCGCTCTTCTTTGCCACATTGAAAGGTTTTTAAGCATGGACTGCCCGTTTACGGTCTAGCCACACACCTCAATGGGATTTTAGGCAGAACTTTGACTGGGCCACTGTGAATCCTTAATTTTGTTTTCTTTTGAGCTGTTCAGAGGTGGACATGCTTGTGTGCTTTGGATCATTGTCCTGCTGCAAAACCTCAGGATTTTCTGATAGAGAACAGAATTCATGGTTTGATCAGTTATGACAATTTATCCAGGTCCTGCAGAAGCAAAGCAGCCCCAGACAATCACAGTACCACCTCCATGTTTGACTGTTGGTATAAAGGTCTAATGGTGGAATGTGGTGTTGGCTTTATGGCAGATGTAATGGGACTTCATTAGTCTTCATGACCCATCAGTCCACAGAATATTATCCCAAATGGGTTGGGTTGCACAGGCTACAAATACCTGCAGGGTGTGTGAAGGGATTCATTGATTGAGATGAGGTGGTACAGTGAAGTGAATGTCTCTTTCCATGTGTAGAAAATGGCTCCAAAGCAGATGTTAATGATTGGCTAAAAGGAGTGACTGCCAAAGACCATAGTGTGAAGGAAATAGCTGAATCTGCAGGTGTATGGAAGCGTACGGTCATACGGGTCTACCAGCAGTGGCTAAAATCCCAGTCTACAGAAATTCTCTTCAGAATTGGCATCCACCAAATCTGAACATTGATGTCTGAACATTGATGTCACCTACATCCAGAAACGTGCCCAGTCCATACTAATTCTAATCGCTGCTTTTTTTCATGCTTGTGGAGGTATAACATGCTATTAGGTACAATTCAGTCACAGTTAACTAATTTTTTTGTTCGGTGGGCATACGTTGACCAAGTACATGACTGAGGCAATTAAGGAATGCAGTTCTTCAGATGTTCATCTGGGTTCTTCAGGAACCTCCTGGATAAGTCATCCATGAACTCTCGGTGATACACTACTCACAAAAAGTTAGGGATATTTGGCTTTCGGGTAAAATTTCAGGATGAACCTAAAACGCACTCTAACCTTTACAGGTGAACTTAATGTGACCTTCTCTAAACTTTTGAATGCACATGTTCAACTGTTCAGTATTTCAGTACTTTTTGCACAACTTGCTGTTCTGTAACAAGGAGCTTAACGGCAAAATTCACAACAGGTGTTTGGTCCATGAATCGACCAATACATTTCCTGGCTCAATTAGAATTGGTATTTAAACAGTCCTCCTCATCATGCTGTTCACATTTGAACATCATGAGACCAAGACGACACCGAACAATTGATCAACAGTACCTCGCTATTGCGAGGCTTCAAACAGGATGTTCTCAGACGGAAGTGGCCACTGAGCTTAGAGTGTCACGAAGTGTCATCAGCAGGTTGCAACAGAGATACAGAGAGACTGGAAGAGTCACAGAAAGGCATAGAAGTGCTCTGCGGAATCGGATAATGAATGCCACACAACTCCAGGCACATTTAAGGGAGGTGAGAGGCACCCGAGTGCCACCTTAGACCACTCGAAACCGTTTACACCAGCGTGGTCTGCGTGCTACACAACCTGCAAGGGTACCTGACCACACCACCAGGTACAGGTGTCATCGTCTTGCATGGGCCAGGGAGCATTTACACATGACAAGGGACCAGTGCTGTTCACTGATGAGCAGTCAAGGAGAGCGCTATGCATCAGCCACTGTTGTCACCAGACGAGTGGTGGTGGTGTTACAGCATGGGCAGGTGTGTCTAGTCAATACAGAACTGCCCTACACTTTGTGAATGGTACAGTGACAAGCCCATGCTATTTGAATAACGTCATTAATCCAGTCATTGTGCCTCTGCATGAACGACACAGGCCTAATTTCATCTTCATGGACGACAATGCTCCAGCTCATCGAGGTCGCATAAATTTCCATAAATTTCACCCGAAAGCCAAATATCCCTAACTTTTTGTGAGTAGTGTATTTTGATAGGCCAACCATTCCTTGGAAGGTTCACCACTGTTACAGGTTTTTCTGATTTGTAGATAATGGCTCTCATTGTGTTTTGTTGAAGTCCTAAAGCCTTAACAATGGCTTTGTAACAAGACTGGTAGATTAAATCTCTTTAGAATATGGCATGTGCTTCTTTTTGAGACCTTCTAGCTGCTTCACATTGCCACACGGGTTCTATTTAAGTGATGTGTAGAATCAACAGGGCTGGCAGTAATGATGCCTGGATGTGGTTAGTGAAACTTAATACTCAACTGACCCAATAGTCAACTGAATTTGATTAATCAGCTAGTAATGTAGTAACACATATGGCATGTAGGGCTAAACAGCATTGTTCCTCCAATAAATAAATTCATCATTTATAAACAGAATTCGTGTTTACTTGGCTTCCATTGTGTAATATGTGGTTTGATGAAGTGTGACAAACGTGTAAAACATAAAAGAAATTAGGCAGGACGCCAATACTTTTTCACAGCACTGTAGATGGTTGAAGCCTGGATACAATTAGATATTGTAACAGGACAGTTACCCCAAACACACATCAAAGCTGGTTGTGGAACGGATAAAGCAGGTTAACATTAAGCTTTTGGGTGGCCCAAAGTCCGGACCTCAACCCTAACAACAATATGTGAACTGTCCTTCAAGTCATGTCCATGCCAAGAAGCAATTTAATTTACTTCTCCTCTATAAATTCTGCGAAGAGCATTCGAATGTCCAACCAGAAGATTGTTGATGATTACTAAAAGCGTCTGGCTGAGGTGCAACTTGCTAAAAGACAAACCAAATATTTGTTGTGCTGTATTTATAATCGATCCCTCCATGTATAGTTTTGACTCCGTGTTAATTTCAGAAAACCCCCCAAAAAACAGGTCTATATTGTATACTCATATTATATACCCCCAGAAACACAACACTTTAAATAATTCACTAAAAGCTCCCTTTTTCATGATTAATTTTTATTTATGAGTTGTTAGACAAACACATCGACATAAACATTATTATATTACTGAGCATCCCTATATTATTAACTAAAGCAGCACCAGCAGCAGCAACAACAACAACAACAACAACAATAATAATAATAATAATAATAATAAGAAGAAGAAGAAGAAGAAGAAGAAGAAAAATCATAAGAATTCTACCAGAGTGAGAAAGTCCCCTTTGGATAACTCTATCTCTGACCAAGTCAACAAAAAAGTCACTTCACCATTTTTAAGTCGAGCCATAGTTAGCTGAAAGGAGGTAATATACTGATAAGTTACCCAATACTGTTTTAACAGAAGGGCAGGTTCAATATAGTTTTCTTTGCTGTGATAGGAAACAAGAAGAAGGAAAAAGGAGTCTACACTGATTCAAATCCAAGGACAAAAAAAATCAACACTGAGAAAGCAGATACAGGTCTTAGGTATAAACCTTACTCTAAATAATTTTGAAATCACTGACGTAATATAATTCCAGAAATGCCCAAAACTGGCTATTTGTTGGAAATATTATGCAGTGTTTCCTATATAGTGCCCTGTGTAGGGAGTAGGGAGCCAACTTGAAATGTGTCCACCATTTTATAAATGCAACAAGGCACTCAAGGTTTTGTCACGGGTAAGGAGGTTTTACTCCACCTCTCACTGTAGCCGGTAACACTATTTCCTGTGATGACCATTAAATCACTGTAACGCACACTGTGAATCAAAGCTAGAGCCATAGCTTATTGGAGTCACCATTTACTGCCTCTGATGCTGAAGCGCTAGAGAGGAGCCATGAGCTGTGTGGTTTGATATAATATCTTTGTCCAGAAGGAAGTCCCACAGTAGATTGTTGACCACCTCTGGCTGATCCTGCTGTACCCAGTGACTGCAGTCCGGGATCGTATGAACGATGACAGGCCCTCTTACGTAGGGCCGCGTCCCACCAGACATCCCCTCCACCAGTATGCTGTCTTCCTCTCCCCAAATTAACATACTGGTCACTGCCACATCCTGATGCTTGTACAAGGTGTTACTGCAGTAAAAGAAAAGAGATAACGCTTTCTTTCCCAATAAGGAAACCTTTTATCAGATGCACATTTTAGACAACCATCCTACAACTTCCCCACAAATATTTTCTTGCATATTTCCTCTTGTCCTCGCTGTATTTGCATCAAATGTCTTAAAGCATTGTGATGTTATATTTGTGGCACATCTCTCTCCTCTAATATCAATAACTAAATATCTAAAACAGAAACAGAATTTACAGTGCAAATGTGTGTGAACTAAAGATATTCTGGTATACTGCTTAACCAAATAGGCAGTTATTATCCACTGTACTGACACAACCTACTTCACTTTGTGTCTATGCTCTCTGAGTTTTGAAACCTGTGTCTGATGGTTTAGCCTTTTGAGGTTTTGCGAGGTGAAGCTTCCTGTTTATGGTAGAAACACATAAGTAACATCTGCAGCAAGCTCAAATTTCAATATGAGTAATTTAATATCGGTGAAAGTTCCAGCTCACCACTTCAAGCCTGTTAGTAAAGCAGCTCAGGTTGCTCTTCATGAAGCTGCTCAAAGAATGCCAAGAATATGTAAAGCTGTATGAAGGCAAAGGGACTGCTTTAAAGAGTCTGAATTAGAAGGTCATTGTGGTGCCAATAAGTGTTTCTATCACCAACTATTTGTTTCACTTGTGTTCTTCCTTTTTGTCTATCTTGAGGATGCACCTGTTTACTGTTTTATGTTTATGACCTTTGAGCTCATCATTGTAAATTCCTAACAACCTGGTGGTTGATATAGTAAATAAAGAGACAAATACTGTGTACCCAAATGCTTTGTATTGGTGCACAAACATAGGAAGGGCTTCAAAATACATTTTTTATAATATTGGTCTTTGCGATACATAGACAATTCAGACAATTCACTAAATGTTTTACTGTGTGCTGTGCTGTGGGGTGGTCTGTGCACTAGGACTGCCTTGGGTCCCCATTAGCCAAGGGTCCCATGAAGAATTAGATATAGTCAGAACAGGCACAGCAGTACATAATGCTAGAATGAATGCTAGTGTTAGTACAGATAGAGCTGGTGTTGGGGTCAAAAAATGTATGTATTATCATAAATGCTAATGCATTCTCCTTCTTTACATCTGTTTCACTCTTTACTAAATTATATCACTATGTTGGCTGATAATTTAGCTTTAGTTTCAAGCAATATTCCTTAAAACAAGCAAAATGACCTGCTGATAAAGTGAGATATATATTGGATATAATCATTTTATATTAGATATAATAATGTAATAACTATGTTTAAACTGTATTAAGATAATGTTTTCTGCAGTAAGTACAGCGTCACTAATTTAAAAATGCACCCTCAAGGAGCCCTATTGCTGTCTTTTCCCTATGGCCTAAGAATCATTAAATCCATCCCTGGCTGTGACCTTTCTAACCAATTCTCACATGTCTCAGCTGAATTTCTAAGAGTATTCTGATAAATCAATGTATTCACATCTTCACAATGTAGGTATTTTGGGTCAGAATGACACAAGTTGGTCTGGAAACCTTGTATGTTCTCAAAGGTTACTTTACAGGAGAAGGGGGATTCTTAATGGTGCACTCAAAATGAAAAACACACACAAAAAAAGGAAAATCTGTGATAAATGTACCAACTTCCCTCATACAGTGGTGCTACAGTACGCTCAAAAGCAAGATTTCCTGGTTCAAAGACAAGGGGAAAAAAACTTCTAATGATGTACCTGTAAAGTGAGTTGTGTACATTTTGTACATTTTGCAAGACCTTGGGATGGATACCTGGCTGACTGGATGAATAATTCCTACCTAGTGAGTAGGACACTTAATTCAGGTTAGTGCAATATCATTAATGCTAGCTAACACCCCAGATTTGTTTATTATTCTTTAGGTCAGTGGCTAGAAGGATTTGTTGGGCCTAAAGATGATAAACAATTGTGAATTCTGTCAAACCGATGAGGCTGAGGTATATAATGTTGCATCACAGAAAGCTACATAACAAATAACATATTTAGGTTTTAGGTCAGGATGCCCCTTAAACCTTCATGCATGTTAATGTAATGAGATTGAATGTAATGAGAGTAAAGTGGAAGGAAAGAGTTTTGATATGACAGCGAGGTTATGTACAGTCACAGTGTGCAGTCATGTTATCAACATGCTATGCTCTGTTCCTCTGTGCAGTCCTAATGCAAGTAGAAATATGAATGGCAGTGATGTTTGGAAGAGGCGTCTAACCTGAGAAGAGAGCGGTAATAGCTGAGGGAGGCAGTGAGTGCTCCAGGCTGGGACAGACGGTACAGGTAGCCCTCCAGCTGGGCTTCTGTCAACCTCCTCGCCCTGTTCCTGATCCCCACACGACCTCCACAGAGCATGCTTCGGACCAGCTGCAAAGATACCGTATGTGTGAACACAAACAGTAAAGATGTGCCTGCAGATTTCTTTGAAGAACTACAAGCATGTCTCCCAGAAAAGAATGAAGGTTGTAATGAAGGCAAAGAATGGAGAAACTAAGTACAGACAACAAATGTAAATTATATCCAGTAACTTTCAGGCTTTTATTCTAATGCTGAAAAATGTATAGCTTGTAGTCAATAGTCGTTTTGACTGGAAATGAAATAAATGAAGGGCGTTCTCTGACGTTACTCACAGTTGTGTAGTCTGATGGCTGGGATAGAGACAAAAATGCATAAAGACATGTATTATTTGTTAATGAAATAATACATTCCTACCTTAAAATCCTCTAAGGAGAGAGCAATCTCAGGCAGGAATGGAAGCTGGAAGAAGCACGCGTGACCTGAACGCAGGAGTTGAGAAGGCCGTCTCAAAACTGCATCTGTAACACAATATATATTTGGTTCAAACTTTAAATTTGGATTACCACAAAAAGACAGCAGGCACCTGTAAATAAAAACAAAGAACTGTTAGGTGTGTCCAAAATAGTGATTAAAGCTGCAGGAGAATCTACAGTGAGTGAAAATGTTTTTACAATAAATCTAACAATATCCAGAATTTATCAAACCTCAAGGATGAAGAAAACACTTGACAAAAACGTTCTTGTAAATACATTCATCATCAAAATAATAGTTCCACCCAGGAGGAAGTGTCGGATTGCAGTGATATTGGGAAGGAAGGTAAAGGTTACCAGGAACAATAAACGATGATAAATATTTATGGAGCTGCACATACATGTGTGTTCAAGACAAGCCCTTGAAACAGCAGCGTTGGGCTGTCAAAGTGCCCGTAATTAAGACCAAAGGTGATCTGGCATCGTACGTAATTACACCTCACACCATGACACAAGGCCTTCTGGACGTGTGACGCATGATAACAACCCGTTCATCTTGTCGCTGACAACTGTGCCTCCACACACGAATTCGTTGGTCGTTTCCACCAAGACAAAAGCGGGACTCGTCACTGAAGATGACCTGCTGCCATTCTGAGCCTTTGGCGACGTTGATGTGGTGTTTAGGGCAGTCGTCGTCAACAGTCTGCCTTTTTCTATCCACTGCCGCCAACAGCGTGCTATGGTAATATACGCACAATCCGTATGTCGTGTAATACGTTAATAAGACCATGCTGCTTCCTGGAGCCCTATGCTGTGACCCCTCTCGAACTCTTCGAACTGCTTGAATTGCCTTTGAACTCTTCTCTGATATATGCTTAGCTTGCTAAGGATGCGACTAACACGACAGCACAAGCCAGAATTGAAAGCACGCGCAACAGGGCTAGTTTATATAAACAGTCTGGTACATTGATAAGGCCCGTGCTTGCTTACGTCACATGCGCAGTAAGTGTGAAACTTGAATCATTCGCATGTCTCATGATGTAAAACCTACCCACCAAGTTTCATTCATGTCGGCTGATTCCTTCTGGGTACAACTATTTTTTGGATCATGAGTGTAGATTGTTACAGTATATTACTGATCACACAATAACTTCACACAAACCTACAAATACCTTTTGGTGACTGATTTATATAGGGCATTTTAAAAAAGCAATTTTTTAAAATGTTTGCATAATTATATCTTTGAAATGTGAACAGATTTGAATTGATGTGAAATGGTTCATTGTAGAGAAACCTAGCATTTTTTTTTTTTACATTGGTGTTGATGGTAACCAGGAGTCATGTCAAATATAGCCATTTTATTTACCATCCAAACCTCTAGTGAACCTACACGTGCCTTCTGAGTTTTATATGTCATGTTAATGATGGTAAATGCTTCAGGGAATCTTTGGCAACTGTTTTGCCTTACAACACTCTGCATGCATCATAAAACTATCATTAAAAATGTTTTAGGCATCAGGCAGTGTATTCATAACCATTTCATGGAATAACTTTCTGTGAGGGAGAAATGGTTATAAATACGCTGCTTGATGTCTAACACATTGTTTTATCATAGTTTTGTGATACAAGTAGTGTGTTTAAGGCAAAACAGTTCCCAAAGAATTTACCATCATTAACATTATTTATGAAAACGTGTAGGTTTAATAGTGGTTTTGGATGTGTATACAAAAGGAAGTGGTTATATTTGTGTTGTAGACCCTGAAACCACTGCTCCCATCACCAGAGTCTGTTAGTTTACACTGAACCATTCAACATCAAACCTCTTGTTGAAAAAGATGAAATTGCTCTTTAACAATTCGCAATTTTGAAAAAATGGTGCACTTCCCCTTTTAATCCACATTGTACAGTCATTAACAGTTGAACATATAGTTGCACCCAGAAAGAACCAACAGACAGGAATACAACTTAGGGGGAAGGTTTGACATTCTGAGACATGCTAATGATTCACGCACAGCAGTGCATGTGACGTAAGCAAGGACAAGCCTTATCACTGTACCTGACTGAGCCAACAGCCACGATTGCAGACATTCAGTGAGCAGTGATGCCCTCATGTCATCCTGTTAGTGCCAGCACCATTGGCAGACGGCTGCACAACGCAGGACTACATGCACGCAGACCGTTACAACGACTGCCCTTAACACCACGTCAATGTCTCCAAAGATTGCAATGGCGTCGTGCCAGACTGTCATGGAGTGATTCAAAATGGCAGCGGGTCATCTTCAGTGACAAGCCCGGCTTTTGTCTTGGTGGAGACAATCAGCGAATCCTCGTGTGGAAGCATCATGGTCAGCTCCAAGATGAACGGTCTGTTGACACGTGTCACACATCCAGAAGGCCTGGTGTCACTCCACCTCCACCCCTACAGCACAATCTGCAGGAACTGTGTGAGAATATTCAAGTTGCATGGGATGGATTATTGCAGGGCACTATTAGGAACCTCTGCAACTCCGTACTGAGACGTCTGGCATGTTGCATCCTTCCGAATAGTATTGCAATCTAACACTTCCTTCTGGGTGAAACTATTCTTTTGATGATGAGTGTATGATGTTGAATCCAGTAAACTGAATCCAGTACTGTACATGATGTACAAGTCAAGAGTTTGGACACACCTGCTAAATATATGTTCTTTTTAATGTTCCAAAGACAAATTTGAGAAAATGTCAAGTAGCTGCATCAAGGCAAAAACTCAGGCATGTAAACGCCTGGAGAAACTAGTAAAAATAAAAGCTCTCTGAGTCAGTGTCCTGCCACTGCATGCAAGCAGTAAAAGAAGAGGATGTCATTCTTACCCAGCCACGAGGCAGGATGAGGAGCATTCATGATGACCAGACGCTGGACCATATCTGGCCTATCCAGGGCAAAGTGCCAAGCAAGCATACCCCCCCAATCGTGGCCCACCAGTATACAGCTGGTGTGTCCTATAGCAGAAAGATCTATAGGTATTGATTCTTAGGACTTGTGCAGTATAGCTTTACATACCAACCACATCACATGCTAACACACATGACTCACCCAGCTCATCAATCGTGTCTCTAATATCATATAAGAGTTTCTCCAGTGAGTAGTCCTCCAGCTGAGAGGGAGCGTCAGAGTCCCCACAGCCACGCAGATCTAGAGCCACCGTGTGGTAACACCTGCTAAACTCCACCAACTGATAACGCCAAGAGTACCTGAACACAGGATTGAGGTATTACCACTGCAGAGCTGTTGGCACCCATGAAAATAAGATGCAATCAATTAATTAAATGAACCGCAAATGCAGTGAGTGATGTTTTGGATTGAATAAATGGTTTAGCTGCATATTTTGTGTGGGACAAATAATATTGGCACCCAGTACTAATATTTGGGGAAGCCTCCTCTAGCATGGACTACTCCACTTCCTTGACATTACTGGGTCTCATGCACTCCACAGGTTTTCAGTCAGTTTCAGATCTGGAGACTGTAAAGGCCATTGTAAAGCCTTGATATTGTGTTCCTGCACCCATTTCTGTGTGGATTGTGATGTGTGTTTGGGATCACTGTCTTGCTGAAAGTTTCAGACTTCTGGCAGAGGCAGAACTTGGGTTAAAATCGGCTGATAATTAATTTAAATCAGGCAAAACAGCTCCAAATGCATTTAGTGGTCCACCTCCCTAAAATGGTTCCAGCGCTGCATCTTGTGGCCTGCTCAAAAGGCTTCTTTCATATAAATCCTCCAAAATGCTTCTGGCCATGGAGGTGATGGATTTTGGATTCCCCAGTATGTGGGGGCAGTATACTCATGTGTTCTCTTTCTGGGAAATTTTTACCTTTTTAATTATCACCCCGATTGTGCTAATTGACAAATTCTGTCTCATTTGAGTTGAAAGTGCTTTGCTTTAGCCCATCTTGATAGTTGACAAAGGGATTTTACATGTGTGTAAACTCATATCTATTAGAGATGAGAATTATGATCCATAATGATATTGGTGTTGAATAATATGATGTAAGTTTAAACATTTTATGAATTGCAATGACATAAATTGCAACTTATTGCCTTTTTTCAGCTGTAAATTATGTCCCCAAGGAAAAACTTTGTCAACATCTGGGTTGTCTAATGAAATAAAGTTTTCAGCTTGTCTCACTTGAATCAATTTTACTGCAGCAAAATACAATTGAAATTGAGCTTGCTATTATATTCTATAAATTCTATTATGTATTATACCAAAACGTTTAATTCATATTTGCAGTTTTTATAATAAAATATCAGTACTTGGTGTCTGTGTATCGATATAATATTGCCACCGGAAATATACAATGGTAAGTAATTTCTCCAAATATTTTTGCAGAGAACTTGAAATGTTATATATATTTTTGATTGTATATTTATATTTTTGATGTGTGGCAATAAATCTGCAATAATTCTTCACACCCTAGAGTTATTGATTTGCATGAAAAAATCAAGTAAAAACTTCTTTCCAATTCATGCAACCAGGCAAAATCTCAAAACTGTGCTACACTTAGTTTTTTTTTTTTTTATTCCTGTTAAGTTCTAAACCACATCTTTAATGTTGGGTTTAACTGCTTACAGAGTGACTGAATTAAGCTGAAATATTAAATAGGAATATTTCACTTTAAATTAAATCAAAGTGTTTCTAAACTTGTATTGATTCTCGTAACAGAGTAATTTATAATTTCATTTTTGAGTTTGTTTAGTTTGCAATCAGTTAGCCAAAATAAATGTTTGCTTTAGGTTTAATACAGCATTAGACATAGTGTCGTTGTGTGCATCTGCAAGAGATTCTCTGAATAACCCATGAAGGATCCTGTGATTAGTTCAATACTCAATGCATAATAATGTTTCATGGCTCATATGACAAATTGCAAAATGCAGAATTAAACATTTCAAACAAGCTGAATGCATTTCAGTTCAGTCACAACATGGTAAGTGGTATAAAGAGAGGGAAACAGGTGAGTGGAATGTGTTTCCGGAGGTGAAGTAAAAGTGTAGAGTAACCAGTTTTCTGGGAATCCGTGAAGGAACAGGATAAGAGGCTTCCTGTGGTCTCCTTTTGTCACGTAGTGAAAGCGCAAGCCTGAGCTCTAAAGACAGAGAAGAAGAGCGAAATCAATTTATGAGAGACACTTTATCATCATTGTTTAAAAAAAATGATTAACTTACAAGTTCACCAGCCTCAAACACTGAATCTGAGTAAACCCCAAACCCCAGAGGCACTGATTGTTTTATTTATGCAGTAGTATGCAAAGCTGTATGTCTGATCAACAAGCTTTTATTCACTCAGAAAAAACACTAATAATGTTAATACAGTACGTAGTACAAACTGCAGTGGGAATTATCATCCAGCACTTGGTTTGACTAATCGGTGCTTCATTATTTAAAATCAGGTGTGCTGGTGAAGGAGTTTAAAGGGAGCCCTGACTGTTAAGACATATAGGCTCCAATATGGTACACATGTCCAATACCATTTATATACTGTATATCATATAAGCCAAGCAAAATACATTATTTACTAAATTATTTCTTAAATAGACAAAATCCTTTTACTAGCAGGCTGCCATTTGGGTTGCCACATCAGATGGTTGTTCTCTCTTGTCTAGTGAGCAAACAGTAGTGAGCTCAATATCTCATTTATCTAGAACATGGTGATACTCAAGAAAAAAAATCTTTCTGATTGTCTTATTTTCCATAGGACTGACTCCACTACAACCAGACGACATCACAGTGAAACATGGTGGCCCACTAGTAGAGGAATCTATTTGTCATTTTCTTCATAATAAACAAAATATTCCCTTTTGGTTTATAAGTCATTATTTAATAGAACTGGATATGTACAATGTTTTAAAAGGCATACATGTCTTAACAGTCAGAGCCCCCTTTACCAAAGCGTGAGAGTGATGGCTTTGAGCTTCAAGGAGAAGTCTGGAACTGGAAAGGTTCTACACACACTACTGGGCGAAAGTGTGTGTATATATATTTATATAATCAAATGTCAAAACAACAAAGACATTTTTGAAGAATTTGAGAAACCCAGGAGTTTACACCGGTCCAAAATTTCATAACGTGTGGAACAACAGAAATGATTCAGATTTGCTTAAAAAAATAAAACCTTGTTACATTAACTTGCATTGAACATTCAGTGTTTTCTCCTTCACCTGTAAAGCTACTTTTTAGGACATATAAGCAAATTATTAATAAATACGATATACAAATAAGTCGCATGCTAAAGTTTAAGATCTTCTAAGTGGAAATATGTTAACATGTCCTGTTAACACATTTGTATATGGCATTTATCTGCAAATCTGCAAATTTACTACTTATATGAGTTTAGCATAATAAAAAAAAGTATAAAATAGCTTTTGCAATAGGTTTTGTATTACATAGTATTTATGTTTTTATGTTGTGGGTTTACTTAAAAAACAACTAACTAAATAAAAACATGGATCTCCTGTAAGCTGGTTATAGGAACCCAAGTCTGGTTCTAGATTTCTTCTATGGCTTTGTTATATGCCACCAACAGTATACCTGATTCATGTCTGATTACCATGTGGAGACCATGTGGAAATAGTTCAATGAACACATATATAAAACCACTACTTGCTGTAGTAACATATTTTGCACGGATTGTAATAGTCATATTTTGTGATCGACTAAAAAATGACTCCCCAGATAAACAGCTTTTAAGTACTACTTTATCATGGGGCCCTAAACTGAAGACTGAAAACGAGCACAAGAAATATGAATGTGAAAAGCTGCACTGCATCATGCCAACCACAAGAGGCCCTCGGTGTCTGTGGAAATGACTAAATGACTCTCCCTAATGAGCACCAGCACACAGGGTCTGAAACAGCTGGCACACAGGCCAGTATACTGCACAAATCTCTATACCTGGAGACAAATTAATGACAACTGCCTTGTAGAGAGAGGGTGAAAAGAGAGAGGGAGAGAGAGAGAGGGAGAGATAGAACAAACTAATTTTAGACACAGGGGGCAGAAGAGAACATGTTATACTGTTGTGCCTTAACCTTTAACCCACTTTTCAAGAGTTAAGAGCACACAAAAACAAAAGAGCATTTAGTGATGCAGCTTGATCACCACACTTCCAGCACCAACGTGGAATGTTGCTGTTTGCATGTGATAACAGATAAAACCAGTAACAATCTGTTCAAGGCCTTAATGTTTTAAACCAGTCCCCTCACCCTGCCATATAGGTAGGCATGCTTGCCCAGCACGGGGTCCCGAAGACATGCTGGGGGTCTTTGGCGAACAGTCCAATGGAAAGTCCTGTATGGGTCCCAAAATCCGTTCCAGATAATCCGGATCAAGACCAGACAGGCCGTGATCGCAGCTGTGCCGTAGACAACAATCCAGTAGAGTAAAGAGAGAAAGCACAAGCTTACACGAGTAGGCAGTAAAAGGAGGTGCATTAAATAACGGCTCATTATTTTAGTCTTCTATTCCATGATAAAGAGACCACACTATGAGTCCACCCTGACTCTCTCTCCCTCTCCCTCGCCTTTTTGTGTGTCAAAGAACTTCACACCCTGTGTGACTGCTGTGGCACTGATCCACAAGGCTATTTTCACATCGCAACTAAACACCTGGCTAGAACTGCAGCAGACAGAACAAAATGAAAGCTCTCCAGCCAAAATGAGCAGTTTAAAGGGGAAGTCCAAGTTGTGAAATACAGGGTGTCCTGGGGGTCCAGGACCCTCTAATTAACCTTTTGGACCACTTGAAAGAATTAAACAAAATGCGATCTCGGAAAATAAACTTATTATGAAGCTATACTGTTATTGTCTAGCTGCCTCACCCACAATCAGCAAGCTTCTGTCATTAGCTATTCTTGACTACCTAGAGATGCAGCATTTGTCTGCCTCAGGGTGGCTTGTAGCAAGTTAGCTAATTTGATGGCCTTGCATAGACTAGCATCTGTAACCACTAATCTTGGATACCTCTGAAAAACATTACAGTATTCCATAGCATATCTGTAATTTGCAATTTCCAAGACTTTGGTGAAAAGAGTGAGTTATACCTCATTTCTCAAATTAAAGTCAGAAGAGGAGACATGGAAGGTCTGAGTTAATGTGTGGAAGAGCAACCAAACTAGAAAAGAGCATTTCCTCAAGAAGAATTGTTAAACCAAACATTTTGTTGCCACTGAAGCTAGCATCAGCACTGCTGTAGTGCATAAGCAGCCAGTGTGGGACCCCTTGAACACTAGTGGGTATTTCAAACAACAACTGATTTGTCAGCATTTCTGCATAATTATTTTTGATGTAAGATGTAAAGAAAGTCATTCAGAGTGAACTGATTTTAAACGATCTGTATATATATATTTACCACCACCCTACCATTATCAACATACAAGCACTTTACTAGGTACACCTTCTTGTGTCTACATTTATCGTCCATTTTATCAGCTCCTCTTACCACATTATCTATGTTAAGTGGAGCTGATAAAATGGACAATAAATGTAGTTCTACAATTGCAGACTGTCGTTCCTCTGTTTCTCTCCCCTCGTGTTAGCCCCCTTCATCTTGTTCTTCAACAGTCAAGGCCCCCACAGGACCACCATAAAGCAGGTTTTATTGGGGTGGTGGATCATTCTCAGCACTGTAGTATGGTGGCGTGGTTTAAGCTGGTACTAGTGGATCAGACACAGCAGTGCCGCTGTCCACTCACTGTCCACTCTATTAGACACGATCTATATTGTTATTGTGATAAATTATATCACAATACAATACGATACAATACAATACATTATAATATAATACAATACAATACAATACTATACCATATACTTTTCTGGGCATGTTGTGGATTGTCAGTACCTATAGAACACTGACCAAGTGTCTGTTTCATTATAAAGAGAGTATGATTAGTCATGTTCAAGTGGTTTGGTGCAACACATTATGTACAAATATTCAATAATAATTGTTGAGTTCAAGTTTTTTCTCTGTTCCAACAGATCTGATATCAAGAAATACAGTGAATACGAAAACAATAAATACTGTGACATACTGTGTATTGATACATTTTCTTGAAGTACCACGGTATTATGTTAGCAAATTTCCCAAACCTCCACATATACAGCATAAATATAGCCATTTTATTTACTATCCAAAACCATCAGTGAACTTACAGGTGTCTACACAGGTCGACACATTTTATGTGTGATGTCAAAGATGGTAAAATAGTCACATATCTGAAAACATTTGTTTTCTTTGGGGACAGTTTTGCCTTTTTATCTCCTGTTTGTAAACCACTGCCATAGATTAATATAATCAGATAGAATTTGAGCCAAAACTTTATTACAAAACAGTCATAAACAATGCATCAGACATCAGGCAGCATATTCACTTTCTGTCTGGTCCCCATCACAACCACTGTGAGCAATTCTGACTGGGCAAGATTTCACAGCAAACCCCTCTGAATCTCAATCTTTTAATTATGCATCTTAATCTTTTAACTATGTAGAATATTTGGATAAGTCGGTGGAGTTCCCCTTTAACAAATGAGGCCGGAATACCCCTTTAAATTTCTCCTCCTATTCCTGCCACATGGCGTCGCAATGTGGACAATTTTCCCCAAATACCGGCGTGATTATGACGTTCTATTCGCATTTAGGCTGCTTTCTTATTTTATTTTTAGGTCTAATGTTATTATAGCTTCTAAATATATAGAATAATATTTTATAAATATATTATACAGTAAATTAGTTTACAGTTTTTTAAGCTGCCATTTTTTCTTAGTCAAACTCAACGTCCTGGTGAATAAAGAGTGTAAATAACAAACAAACTGTTGTCTATTTGTTGTTGTTGTTTATTTGTTTATCATTAATAGGAACGTTTATCGTTTTTTATTTACTCTCATGTGAGCGCCGCTCCTTACGCTCTGTGCGTGCAGCACGCGCATGACGTCATCGACGTCTAAGAGCTGTTTGTTCTGGATTCTGGGAAGAAAAAAAAGAAAGAGCCCGCGCAGCCCTGACAACCGAGTAAAACAAGGTAAATAAGCCATATATCTGTTTGTCCTTCACCGTGTGTTTGCGTTAACAACTTGCCGGCGATGCAAGTGACCAAGTAATGTTCTCATTCTGTGGGACTTTGTCGAGCGTCTCAGTCAATGTTTTGAGTCATCGTGTCGGTAAGGAGACTGGAGAGGCCTCGGTTGTAGAGATGCGAATAGAAAACTACTCCTACGTTTCCAGACCGCTCGTTGTCGCGCTGTCGGTTATCTTGGGGTTTTTCGGTGCTCCATAATACACGCAGATGAAAAGGAGACGCTATGGTTGGCTGTTGTGGCAGGGTTGTTTTTATTAGCTAGCTTTAGCAAACCCAGGCCGTTTTCAGCGGGCGTATGCAAGAACGGTAGATACGCACCTTTCTGTACGTAGGACCCATATACGCGGAGCGAAAAGCTGGGTAGGCAACGCTGGCCTCCCCGCAACGCTCGTTGCGTAGGGTTGTGTAAGCAAAGTGGTCGGACCGCGTGAAATCTCACGTGTCTTTTTTCGGGAATGAGGGAACGGGGAGATTCTGCGTAGCTTTCTGCAGGAATAATACGCACAGTTGCGTATGTCCGGTTTGGTAGCTGGCTTGCTGTATTGTTTCATTATTTGTAGTGCTGGAATTCTTACAGTGCAGTATCAGACGTGTATTATTTTGTGGGTTGTGCATGTCGTTTTTGGTTTAAGCTTTCCCCCCAAAGTGCTGTTTGACAGGACAAGAAACGTCAGATTCGTATTCCGTACTCGGCTACGCACGACGACGTAAAATCGGAGCGTAGTCCGGCTAACGTTAGCTAGCCGCTTCGGTGCTGGTCGGATAGCATAGTATTTTTTTCTAGGCAGGGCAGAATTTTTACGTGAAGACATTGTAACGTCGATTATTGACGCCCAGCGTCGTTTTTATCGCGGCCTGGTTCACGTTTTTGGAAGCAAGTTCAGAGAAATTAACGGCGAGGCCACCAAACGCTGCCGAGGCTTCAAAATAAGGAGTCCGAGCTGCGCGGAGTCGCCATTTTGTGCGCTTCCCCCCGGAGGACTGGAGAAACGTTTTCATTTTAATGGGGGTTTTTAAAAAGACGTTGTAAGATAACACACACCCGCAGGCTGATTTTACTCGTCCCCGAGGGTCCCTTTTGAGCTGAAAGGTGATTTTGAGAATCATTTGTAATTTTTATCTGTTCTCAAACTTGCCGGCTTGGTACAGGCTAGCTAGCTAGCTTCGTCGATCCTTCGGTTTGCGATTAAGCAGCATCATTCAGCAGCAGCATCCTTCGTTTATACAGCTAACCACTGTTGATACGAAAATATCCTTATATCAGAATACCACAGAAGCCTGTAACCTTCTTTAAACCTTTTGTCTTCTGTCACAATGTTTACACTGTAAAACGTTGCTGCTCATTACACTGCAAACACTAAACAAAACCATTTACACTGTCATCTTAGCTGCTACATGCGTTCGTTTAGAGCAGGCCCATAACCCCTAAAAATCAGGACCAGCTAACGTAACATTCCTCGACACTGTAGAGTACTGGGGGCGTTTCACCAACCTTAATACTCAGGCTGGCTGTGGAGGTTTTCTAGTGTTTGGTCTTCAGTTTGTGAGTGCTGGAAGTGTTCAATAATATGCTGCTTCAGTATATTACAGCTCCCGTGTGGGAATATCCAGGGCAGGCCTTCATACAAGCTTTTTGGGAGGTCTGATGAGTTTCCCAGTTTGTGTTTTAGAGTGATCCCAGTTGTGACTGAAGTTTAAAGAGCTAACTTTGTTCAACTTTATCCTGCTACTAAAGCGCCCAACACTAAAGAGGACAAATCATCCCAGCCGTTGTGCCTCTAGTGGAACTATCCCCCTTCTGTTTCTTTATTTCACCCCCTTCATTATTATTGAGCTCTTCAAAGGCTGCATGTGGTGACCACAAGGCAGACATCATCATATTATGAATGGCTTTAATTCAGATTTGTCTGTGTTCCTGTTTACAGATATTCTGTTCAACATAGATCTTTTTTTGTATTCGTACATAAGAAACAAAAGTTATGGTTTGTGTATCATGTCTTTATGGTGAAATAAGCAGATGTGTTCATGCTTAGGATGCTTTAAGGCTGAGAACTGCAGTACAGGCAGGGTCGTGTGGAGTTTTGTAAGAGAGTAGTGCGGGAATTCCTTCTTTGATCAACTTGTGATGAGACAGATCTTCCTGACAGATGTTACTGTCAGCTGCTGCCACCTTTTCCCCCCTAAATATCTGCATGATGCCCCCATTACACACTGCATGTGATGACACTGTGAGGACTTTGTTTTATAACTCATACTAGAACCGATATCCGACTATTAGTTGGCGATGAATAGTTAACCACCGAGCCTCAAATCAAGGATACAAGCCATCATTATAAAACGGGTAGTTCCGGTTCTGAAAGGTGGTGTTCAAAGCCGTTCTACAGCACTTGTGTGCACACTTGTGAGTGCCACGCATCAGCTGAATTTTTTAGTGATGCTTTGAGAAAGGTGTTTCTTGATTGGACTGTCTAATATAGAACTAATATGTGAAGCAGAAGTGTGTGTATAAGAAATATGGCCCAAAACTGTCTTACAATTTCTCTTCTCTCCTTTTGCACACTTGTGCGATTTCCTTTCCCTGCTGTGCAGCGTGCCGCCTTGCGGAGAACATGGATGAAATATATGAAATGGGCTGCCTTATCACTTCTGGATGTTTGCTTTTGATATGGTGTATTGTTAATCTTCTCGAAGTGGTCGTCAGCACTATTTTGTAACTGCATGCTTAATTTTGTGGTAAGCCTAATCTAGCAGAACCGGTGGCCTTTTGTGCTCTAATGCATACAGTTGAAACCATCTCTTCATATTGGAACTGTGGTTTACTGGGGAATTGGTGTATTGGAATTTTTCAGATTGTTAGTATGGTCAAACTGTTGTGTACATGTTAAGTAATAATCAGTCTGTAAAACATTTATATCCGTAATAAGTAACAATGTTTTCTTATCCTTAATGTCGTCAATCACACAAGACTGTGGTGTCTGCAATTAGCATTCGTTGTTTTTATGCTGGAGCTGTCAGACTAATGTGCGTAACAGTGGTCCTCATGCATGCTTAATGCGCAGTGCCTTTGCAGAGTTGTCTTCTCAGACTTGCTTATGTGGTTTCTGACACTGTTTGACATACTGCTAAAAACAGCAGCGGTATGCATATTGAAGCCTGCTTTGTAATTTGGTCCATTTTCATAGGCTGTACAGTAGAACGTTTGATAGATTTTGATTGTGGACAGAGTTGTAAGTGCCTGTGAACTGTTGCTTTGAAGTCATTAATATTTCTGTTCCAGTAGTAGCAGGTACATAGGCTGTATCTGGTCAATGAGCAACCTTTGTGTACCTTCTCCACTCATTGGCGGTGGATGTGTACATAGCTATTGTGCAGTGCAAAGTGCGTACAGATTGCAGAGGAGTTACAGGTCAGACTAGGTGCTGGCAGAGGTTATAGGGTCAGACAGAGTAGTGTTCCATAACATTGGTAATGCTGCCTCATTGCTGTGATTCAGGTTGGGTATATTAGTCTTGTCTCAGCATGTTTGTCCTAATTTTGGATGTAACCTCTGAATAGAGTGTGCAGGATCGAGTGAACAGGGTGGACAACTACGTTCGGAGAAATTGATTGCTTGTCAGCCAAATTATGTCAGTCGAGAAATCTCAAATAACTTCTGTATTAAGGAGCAAGCTGTTGTTGTTGTTATGGCTGTTCTATTATTTGTCAACTCCTGTGCTACAGATGACACAATACCTTTCTCCCTTTTCAGATACTGGTATTAAAACCTTGAGGATCAGCCGGTACAGGGTCCGGGTTTAGTCCTTTAAACTTCAGAATTTCTAACTGAAATACTTCTCCTAGGCGGAACATCTAAAAGCAGGCTGTCATATGTACACTCTACTACAGGAAGAATTATTATACAGCCAAGATCACATCACATGGTGACTGAGAGCTGTTTCAGGCTAGACTTGCTATAGGATTGGGTCAGATTATTATTTTTTTCTTCTTCGATATCTGGTCCAGCATTTTCTACTATTCTGATACCGATATGCAATCTCTGTAGTAATTAGGGTTTGTAGTCAATGTCTGATGTTTGATATAGTCAAAATAAATATATAGACATTTAGACTGTACAAGGACAGTTCAGACATAACATAATCAACTAAGGATGCACCCATACAGGAATTCTGGACAGATGTCTGATATTTTGTGTGTACAAATGTTGGAGCGTTTAAAAATAAATTTTTGGCTAAATCAACCTGGGTTAGCATACAGCCCTGTTCTGCTCTTCTGTTGTCTATAGTGCATCACTATATTAAGCACACATACTTGGTATAAATAGGTGTCAAGCTGAATACTAGTAGGCTTGTCACAATTTTGAAATTTACACAGCCATATAAATAATTGTAATTAAAAATAGTCATTTGCCCGCCCCCCCCGCCCCTAAAGTGGCCAAATTGGGTGGTTGGCTATCTTGCTTTCTAGTTTTTGTTACTTGGGTTCCAACTGATGACAGAAACAGCTTCCACCCTCTGTAGGGTCATGACACATGTCTACCATTTATTCACATGTATTTGCACATTTACATCCATTGCACATTCTACGTGTTGTGGTGTAAGCGTTCAATTGTGAAGCTAATAACTTTAAACATGACTCCATTCAGCTTTAAATTTTTGTGGTCATCTTAAATAACTGCAGTCAGTCAACTGTGTAATAATTGTGACCGGTTATGTTGCCTCATCAGACTCTCAGATTTGGCTTTGTTTGCCAATTTCTACTTATCTGATTTATAGAGATGAATGGCAGACCACTATGTTTCGTAATGTCATTTCACACCACGTAGCGGTACACGGCTGACGGTGGCATGACGCCACTCAAACGTTGCCATGGCGACAGCGTTACTGGTGAAAATGGATGATTGTCAGAATAAAGCTTTAGTGTGTAGAGGATTGAAAAGTTGTGGTCAACAGCAAAAAATGGGAAAAATGAAGATATTGAAGGTATTCAACAGCTACAGTCCTCGCAGGTGCAGAGATTTCCCTTGCAAAACCTTTAACTTGCACAAGTAACAACAATGTCAGATGTAAAATGTAAGATCAAATTGGTGCACCTTCTGTGATTGTCTTTTCCTCTGTCATACAGGACTCCCAAGCACTGCAATATGTATGTACTCTTAACGGTATAAAAGTTTTCTTAATATAGCAGCTCATGCTGCTTTCAGAAGCTACTTAACCATGAGATTGTAAGAGATAGGAGGCTATTTTGAATCAGTGAAATCATCCTGCCTGACTACTGTACCGGACTCAGTAAGCTAATGGGGATATTTTTTGTTAGAGTTTGTGTAAATGGTGTCAGAGAGCCAAGCTGCTTACATGATATGACCTTTTGACTTCTGACAGCTATCAGATGCTAGTCTAGATGCAAGTTTGTGAATGAGTAGATGTTTATCTAATGCATTATGGTGACGTTTGTTTTTTCTCTCTTTCTTTTTCTGATATCTTCAGTCATTGCTCGCTGACTGAGTGCGTGTGATCTCCCGGCCGTCCTGCCTTAGAACTGCTGACATTTCTCTGTGCCTGGTGAGAGCAGCTCCTCTGCTGAGTGCTGCTGGGGATGATGAGTGCACTCAGATAGAGGGGAGGGACTCTACACACAAGAGCTAAAAATGTAAGTCAAGCATGCGATTTGTTCTTTCATTTTTCCACCCCTCCTTCGGTAGCCTGCCAAGTCTCCTGTGTAGGCTAAATGTTCTTACTTGTACATGTAGAACAATGCGCAAAAGACAAAAGGCATTCTTGCTTAGTCTTTATAGTGTAACTGTGCAACAGTTAATTGTGGCAGCAACTGAGAACAGGTGTGACCAGTTGTCCTTTAAATTGGCCTCAGCCTGGGTTCGGTGGCAGTGTTTTTTTTTTTTTTTATTAGTTGATTCCGTTAAGCTACTTCTGTAGGCTCTCTTTTCTAGTTGGTGCATATCAAGAGTGTCTACTCTTGAAACTCAACAAGGCTTAGGTTTCTTTCACGTTTTGCTTTGGAATTATGTTATATTGTGTTAAATCTGACCCTGATGTGTTGTTAGTAAAATGTGTTATGCTTTGTAATGGAAAGAAAGTGTAAATTATTTTGAGCATCTTTGTACTCTGTACTTTTCTTCAAACTTAAACTTTTAAATTCTGTAATTTTGGGGGCAGTAGAAGCAGAGATTTACCATTTGCCTGCAGGCTTTCAGTTTGGCTGCAGCTCACTTTTGTAAAGAATTTGCACTAATTTAAATCTAGTGCTCCGCTAGTTTGATTCTGCTGTTGCAACCGTTAGTGATTGTAAAGAACTAAGCTCAGCAGTACTTCTTAGATGTGCAAGTTAGGGATGTGAGTTAAGCTTGAGTGATGGCCTAAGGCAAGAATATAATGTGTTATTTTAAGAAGGGCCACTGTTAAAAATACATACAAAAAGGATACATGGTGGTATCAGGATCAGCACCGAACAGCTGGGTTACTCTGTTGTGATAACTTTGTTTTTGTTCATTTTACTGCATTTGCAAGCCTGTAGAGGTAATATGTTTTTCTGTAGTGCAGTCCCAGTTTCTATGCCGTATTGGAGGTTGCCCCATCAAATGAGCTCACCAGTGCAGCAGATTACGACTTGTGGGCCCCTGTACGTTTTTTTGTCTTTAGTGGGTGATGTACCAAGATATTTGTTGTTAAAGAAACATGGAGAGCAGAGAAATATATTCACTGTTTTTGGTTCCAGCTCATGCTGGGTAGAGTAGTCAGTGCAGTTACCAGCTTTGGCAACATGCTCACCTTAAGCCTCATGCATCATAACAGTATTGTATAATATAATATTAATTGCAAATACGAGCCCTGCTAAACGTGAAATGTTTGCCTGCATGTTCTCTCCCTGGCACGCCAAGGTGCAGTGTAATGAATATTTGATATCACCTTGAGTACTGGCACCTGGAACAGTTCATTCAGTTCTCGGGTACCTGTGGTCACTCCTAGAATAAATGCAACAGCACTGTTTGCCATTCTGACACAGAAGAAGCATTTGGTTTGAGATAGGTGGCAGCCTTTGATTTCTTTGTACCCACAGCTTGTGTGTGGAATGCAAAACGCTGAATGTTTCAGCATAATAGTCTGACATCTGACATTGGCATTTTCATGTGTATGAAACTGTGTAAGGCATGTGGGTAGAAAATGTTGTCTTGTTGTGGAGATTGCTGGAAATGCATGCAGCAACAACAGTGGAAATGCACTTAGTGATGGACTGAGTTATTACTTGGAATTGCATAGAAGGTGTTAAACGTTCAGTAGTTCCATCATTGAAGTCTGTCTGCACTGGCAAAGCAACAGCAGGATGAATATGGTTTAGAAAAGTAGAGTCACAGAAGGCTTTGATAAAGTCCTGTTCTCATTTCCACAGGGAGAAAGCATGTGGATTTGATAAAAGCAGTCCATAACCAGGCCCCTCAACTCTGTAGTTCATAAATTTAGTTAGTTTACTTAGTTTAATAGTTTAATTTGAAGTTCTTTTATTGAAGTGTGTGTACAGTCCAGTGAAATTAGATTAGTCTGTGAACTCACATAAAACATGATACAAATTGTCCTAAGTAAAGCATGGTACCCTTACATGATGAAGCTGAAATTTGCTCTTTTTTATTTTTTAATTTTTTTTTAGCTAGTGGCATTAAGCCTTAAAAAGCCAAGTAGTTACGTTATGTAGCCGGTGCATCATTAAAGGGAACCCTGACTGTTAGCCTAAGGCTAACGGCCAAATATGGTGATGGGGAATAGATTCTTTGACTCCAGCACGTCTGGGATTCAGAGTCGACTGTTGGCCTATTGAGTCTAAGACTCAAAGTGTTTGGAGTTGACAACTGGACGCTGTCTCTTTCGCAGGAATCGACTTGAGGGAACTCCTGACGTAGACCAAAGTAAATCAGCACGCTCTGTACGTTTATTTTTTTTCTCAGTGCTCACAGTTTCGCTCTTACCCTCATGTGAAAATAAGTAGATTTTTTTTTTCGTTACTCAAAAGTGGTCAAACTATGTTTAAGATGCTTTAATCTCTGCTGTATCCCGTTATTATCAGCTCCGCTGCTCTCTTGCTTAAATTTAAGTGTAGAAGTTGATTCGAGCATCAAGAGTTGAGTCTGAGTTGTCTTCAGAAGTCTTGCGTTACTACAATATGGTGTAAATATCCAATACTACTTAAATATGCTGAATTAACCAAGCATAAAGTTATTAAAAAAGTAACTTTTTATATATAAGTCTCTTGAATATTTATAGGAAACGTTCTTATATAGACAGCTTTGTTTTAGTAAGCTGATGCATTAAAAAATAAAAATAAATAACTGTGATTATTTAAATCCACAAAACCTGTGTGGTCTTCTTGATCTTAGAAATTTCTAGAATTTTTAAAATAAAATGACGAAAGAGCCCCCTGATGCCACGATATATGCAGATGTTATAAATGTCCAAATCCTACCGGTTTTACAATCACTAAAAATTCACAAAACCTGCACTTCATTTTCCTGTACCACAATTTTACATTATAACCACATGTAAACAATGACGTTGATATGAAGGAGCAAATTATTTTTTAGCACTATTTCGGCCCTAAAAGCACCTTCTTGCAAACAATATTATGCTAAACATGAGTGAATATAAGTGAGTTATGTTTCGAGGACTTCTATAAGAAGGGCATGTATTGGGACACTGCCTCCCCATTGTTGATATGCCAGAGACAGCTCTATGCCAAACGCTATGCAGCCGATGGCAGTCCGACAAAACTAGGCTTGCCTGGTCTTGTTCAATATGGTGAAGCACTAGTCCTAATTTGATCATCTTTTTTTTTTTCTCTTTGTTTTTCTCTCTCTCATAGTTTAAGTCCATTCCCAAGTAAGTTAAGGCCATGTGTGAGTTGAGTCCCAAGTCAATTGAGGCCAAATCCAAGTCAGTTAGAGGGAGTTAGAGTTGAGTCGTGAGTCAGTCAACATATGACTTGAGTCTGAGTTGCTGATATAAGTCCACATCTCTGACAGAAATATAAATACGCACGACTTTGGACTGGTCTGGAGAAGTAGCATGTGTGTATGTAACTAAAAGCGGTTGAATTCTGGTTTCTTGCATTTTTGCCCTTGATTGGTTGCTTAATTGATTAGGGTGGGTACAGGGCTGTACAGTATACTCTATTAAGGCCCTGAGAGAGGATGTTGAAGAGGTTGCCTACTGGTGCGCCACTGTGCCAGTGTGTGACTGCTGTGTCAACCCATCACACACACATTTAGACGACAGATGGGAGGGGTCATGCTTTGTGTGTGTGTGTGTGTGTGTGTGTGTGTGTGTGTGTGTTGGGGTTATGGTAGGAGCAGATGGGAGGAAAGCAGAGTTTCTCTTCACTTCACAAGGGGAATGAATGAATGGATGGAGCAGATGAAAAGGCTTTGTGAGTCTTCTTTTTTGTCTCTGCTGTAGTTCTCCCTTTTATCCATTAGCTCACCCTCACCTGCCTCTATCCAGAGTCCCATTCCCACCCCTGGAGACTGCACACACGTGCAGCGAATTGCTAGCCTCTGTTCTCCTCCAGCCCGGTCCTTGATGGCTCTGCTTGCTCAAATGCTCGGATGATTAATGGCTTCAGGAGTCTAAAGGCGCTTCCTCGCACAGTTATTTTCTTCTTTTGCTGTCGCTGCCCAATACCCCAACCCCCATTTTCACTCCATCCTCCATCTCTCTGCAAGACTCTACGACTGCCCCCCCCCCCCAACACCAACCCCCCTCAAAGGGGGAAAAAAAAAACCCCACACCTCCCCAAATGGCAGTGCCGGCATGGATTGTCTTAGCCACTCTTGAATTCTTGAATGTCTCTGGGTCCAGGCTACCTCTTTGTCATTGTGGCAGCTGCTGTATTGTCCCTGGGAGAAATGCATATGGCACGTGGACTAGATGCAGGGCTTGGGTGTGTGAGTGTGTGAGTGAGAGAGATATACAATATCAATATACAATCGTGATGGCATCTTAAATAACAAGCTGCATCTTCTAATGGGCACTTTTTTATTAATTTTTTATTTTTTTGCAGAAATTAGTGCTGGGGTCAAATTTTGTACCATTATATTTTACAAGTATAACACTATGTGTCAGGTTAGTAAAGATAATGAACCACTGCTTTCGAAGTACTGCAAACTCTACAAACTTGCTTTGTTTTCTTGTCTTAAAATTATTAATGATTTAATTGCGGCCTAATTTACCTGTATTAACATTAAAGAGAAATGTAATATGATTTCTGAAAGTGTACAAATGCAGTAAAATGATCAGAATGTCAGTATTTTAGCACAGTAACCCAGCATCCCCTAAACTCCCCTAAAAAGAGAACAGTAAATATCAGCAAATATTGGTTTGAAATTTTGGTTCTGTCTGTCGGTCTGATGCTGACAATTATCTGCTAATGCCAATGTGAATTTGACATTAGGCATTACTTCTTAAAGTTACACAGGTTACCGTTCCCCAAGTGTGTTTTTAGCAATGTAACAGAAATGGTGCTATTTTATGGAACTGGCTGCACGCCTTAGAATGCTAAGTTTGCTGTTAATAATACTCAGTTTTTCCGTAGAGTTGTCTGGTTTTAGAAGGTGGGTAAGCATGCATCTTCTCAAATCATTAAACTTAAATGTTTAGCAGCCTGATTATCAGCTGTTGGCGATCATATTTGCAAGTAGAAGTGCTTTGAGGTGGCCTAGAGATAGCATTAGCTGTAATGAGAGGTCATTTAGGGTTGAGGTGAAAGGTCAGGGTCTCCTCCCCTCCAGCAGAGGCATTTGCCCAGGTGTGGTAATGTAATTAGACATAACCAGCTACAGGACATGGCATCTGGTGCTTATAGTATCTACTGCTACGTGTAGGTTTTTGTTGTCTGAGTAAGTAGTAATTGCACATTGCGTGTGGTTGTTTCCTATTTAGTGTTTTTAGTGTAATTAATGCTTGGTGGAATTTACTGTGGGTCGTCTTTTCAAAGAGAGTAAATCTAATCAGCTTTATTTAGAATTAGGCCCAGTTCCACTTTGATGAATGTGGTTGAGTAGTAATATTGCTCAGCAATGTTTCTTTTTCCCGTCTTGCGATGAATTGAGATTAGCTTGTTTTTCTGACCCTGCCAGTAAGCGCAGGCACTTACAGTATAGAGGATTATCTGTTTAGCACAATTAAATTCATAGTCCCCGAGGGTACCACTTGTTCAGTTTGGTGGCTCTTATTCTCACGCACGCCCCCATCGGTAATTACACCAGCATGTTCTTTGGCTCTCACACTGCAGTTTGGTGGTCACCGCGGTCGTTTTTCCTCCTTCCTTTCCTCCCTCCCTCCCTCCCTCTCTGGCAGCGCATACCTCCTTCCGTCCCGGTGTTTGGGTGAGGTGCAATGTGACCGGGTGGTCCTATAGACCCTGAGTGAACCGTGCCATCATGAGAGAGAATTAGCCGTGTCATGATGATGTGCGCTGTGTTTGTGTAGACAGATGGCAGCTTGATTACGAGGGGGAGGTGACAAGCGCCGTCTTCTGAGAGACAGTCAGTCTCTCTCTCTCTCTCTCTCTCTCTCTCTCTCACACACACACACACACACACACACACACACACACACACACCCCAGTCTAAAAATCAAACTATGGTAATCTGTAGCAGCGTGGCTGAGATCACTGATTTCATCACTCACTGTCTGCACAGGGAGCTTTCAATGGGTTCCCTCACCCTGGGCTGACATAGTTTGACACGGGCACGATCACTGTTTGTTTAACTTAGCAGCTTTAGAGTGTTGTAACCTTGGTATACCACTGTGTACATCCAGCATAGCCCAAAGTTGCCCCTGTGGGCACATTGACAGTGTTTGTTTTGTATTATGTTCTTTGAGCCCAGGGTGGCATGCAAATTGGTGTCCAATGAATATTTACTGAGGTTTCGTCATAAACAAGGAACTGCCTTGTGCCTTGTCCTCTAATTCACCCTCCCACTGCTCTCCTCCCTTTCTAGATCTCTCTCTCTCTCTCTCTCTCTCTCTCTCTCTCTCTCTCTCTCTCTGTGTCTGTGTGTCTGTGTG